>VYZU01056938.1:0-42150 GCA_013401355.1 Ceyx cyanopectus | reverse complement strand
GCTGCTGTTTTTTATTGCTTAGGTGTTTGTTAACAGTTTACCTGTCAGAGGATCCTCAGCATGAGCCTTGAAACTGTTCTGCCTAAGTTGGCCTCTCAATTTACAGTGAACTGTCTGTTACACCTTAAAGATACACATATGCACAAAGGTGGTAGTGATCATTCCATCAGTCTTAAAAAGGAGTAGCTTTCATGTACCTAGAAATGTTTGTCTGCTGGTAATAGACAAATCACAAAATTTACATCTACAATATACAATGTGTAGTGTGCTGAGTTACAAACTCATGGATACTGGTTGATTGGTTGATCTTTCAGGAAATAAAACCAGCTTTGAAGTGGGAAGCTCAGGGGCAAACCAAGGAACTCCTTGGAGCAACTTAGATTTAAATATCTTGTTGTTTATTTGTTTTTTATTTTAAGCTTATATTTTATTTTATGCTGTGACAGCTCTCTATAAATAACTTTCTGCCTGTAGGTCATAATGGTTGTACTGTAAAATGGTCCCTTGTAACACTGTTTGGAAGAACAGTGTTTCCAGGAGAATATTAATTCTTTTGGTCAGAAACATAAGGTTAATAGAAAATGAAAAAGGTGAGAGNTACTAGAGAACAAAATATTTTAAAAGCAGGTTTTTCTGGCTCTGGGCTGCATGTGTATGCAAATAGAACTAAGTTCCAAAAGTCATTTTTAAAAACACTGTCTTAATGCCAAGGGAAGAGAAATGCTTAAAAGCCTTTCTTGCTCCCTTTGGTCAAGAAATCTTCCAGTAAATGATACTTTTTAGTGGTGTCCAGGGATAAATACAAGTAAAACTGTCAGTGTTGTTATTATAAGTGTTGTACTAATATAAAGTAATATAGTCTGTGTGCAGTCTTTACTTGTAACTTAGAATTGCCTTCAGGGAGTTACCCTCAGGCTTGAGATACACAATCTATAGACCGGAACATACTTGATCTCAGAATCTGGCTCCTATAGATATTTTGGATTATAGACAGTTATTTCTTTTTATCTGTAAAAGGATTTTTAAAACTTGTTTTTTGATCCATGATCAGGAATGTTTTAGCAAGTGCATCTGCTGACAATACTGTGATTTTGTGGGATATGTCTGTGGGTAAGCCAGCAGCCAGCCTGATGCTCCATACAGACAAGGTATGTAGTAATTACTGTGTTTCTTCCACTCTAAAATACAGAGAAACAAATAACTGAACCCTTGGGAAAAAAAATCTGCCATTTTCTAACAACTGTGTATAATTGCTTAAATTTCTGAATTAGTTGCTGTATTTGCTTTTAAAAAAGGTATAGTCCTTTATAAAGTTTGTGAAGATTTACAGCAGTTTTTACAATGCTGTTTATGTGCAAACCTTGATGGTTGGGAAGCTAATAGTGCTGGTACAAGCTACAAAATTAGATCTCTGAGAGTAGGTCAAGCTGTAATTCTCTCTCAAGGAAGTCAGTTACAGTTTGTACTAGGTAAGAAAGGTCTAAAATAAATGACACTAAAATACCATAGTTATGGGTACTTCAGAAATTCATAGTAATTAAAATGTGAAAGTTAGTTATCAATACCCATAACCTTATTTTGCTCTTAACAAATGTGCTGCTTTTGGCAAACTTCTGATTTTCATCTTTTTCCTAACATTTGCATTTTTCCCCAAACTGGAAGCACCTATTCTTTTACCTCCTCCAGCAGTTTATTTATTTATTTATTTTTATTAAGTAGGGCAGAAGGGGGGTAGGTGGTTGTGTTCAGTTAAATTATATTGTAAAATATCTCGTTTCCAATTGCTGGGGGTGTTTGAAATAAAAATAATGTTCATCTCTTGCAATGTTTTATGAAAAATCTGAGTATCAACAAGCTTAATAATGAGGGGTTTTTTTGTGGGGGGGAAGTGTGCTGGTTTTGGGGATGGAGGGATGTGCTCTGTTTGTTCTAAGAAAGTTCCATTATTCACGTGTTATCTCAGTGTTTATTTTTTAAAAGAAAATCTTCTGTTTCCTAGGTCCAGACATTGCAATTTCATCCATTTGAAACTCAGACCCTTATTTCTGGATCTTATGATAAGTATGTCAGGGTAATGTTTTCAGATGTTATGTCTAAGGAGGGTATTAATATTGACTGAAACCTGCTAAGCTGCCTCATGCTTTCATTTGTGTGTAACTCTGCCAAATTGGAGTAATGCTATTCTTTTTTTTCCAGCAAGGTAGCCAGGTTTGTATGTGGCCAAAATGTAGTTTCGTTGTCTTTTTTTCTTGGGTCTAGCTAAATCCTTTAACCATCTGGACTGACAGTGCCTGTGCCAGGTATCTGCTCCAAGATGAATTTATTTCTGCACTTGGCCTTATGGCATTTTCTGCACTGGGCTGTCTGACAGAGTCACAGATCCTACAGTCTCCTGTGATTGCAGCCTGGGGATGCTGTGAAATGGTTTGTATCTGTAACTGCCAATTCTTACCAGCCCTGCCAGCTAAAAAGCTTTCCCTCTGTTCTCCCATCTCATAGGGGTAACTTTTAAATTCTGTTCCGTAATGGTGATTTTCTGATACCCGTTTTTTTTAATTCTGCTTTGAAGACTTTGTGCTTATGTTAAAGTATTTATAGACTTGTCAGTCTTTAGCCAAGCCTTTGTGTTCTCTGGCTCCTATTATGCTCTTGCTACATCTGCTTAAGTCACAGTATTGGAGAAAAACCTTTTATTGTTGTCAGGAACCTGCTTCTGTCCACTTTCCACCCCTTCACTTTCTTCAGTAAAAAGAAGAAAAAAGTCCAGAAATGCAGAGACCAGCTGCTCCATCCCTTTTTAGCCATCCCTTTGATACCAGAGACACCTAGCTATAAACTAGAAGACTGCCTTGGTGGATTTTTCCTGTAAAGCCTCATGGGACCACAGGCTATTCAATGAATATTGACATATGCCTTCAAAACCTGAAAGTCAGGCTATTAGAAATCACATATGTACTAAAACTGTTGATGTAAAATAGCTGAGAAATCTAGATCACATTTCTTTGGCTTTAATTATAGTACAAAGTGGGAGTGGTTTACACTGTAGATGTAAATTGTTGTGGGAGTGACATCACTTCTTTCTTGCATTTGGGAGCTTTTTGGGTTGGGACAGATTCTGCTGCCACTGGGCTGTGCACATGCCTGTAAAGAATCCCCAGGGACACACTGACTCCCATCTGGCCTTTCTCCTTTATGGAGCAGCATTTTCCTAATCACTTGTAAAGACTAAGTTTTTATTTCTTTTTATTAAAGCATATTTAAGAATGTAAGTGTATGCATCACAAACTGATTTCCTAATTAGTGTGTTATTTTTCAGCAGTCATTACTTTACTAAAGTCTGTTCATAATTTATATATTTGCATAATTTTGCAAACAATTATATGATAAGTATCTAATGTATTGAGTAAACTCGAGCTCTGTTTCCTTAGTTTCAGTAGAACAACTGTTACAAACCAAGATGAAAATGTGAAGCATATGGAAAAAGCTTGTGTTTATCTGAGCAATTTTCATCTGCCATTCAGTTGGGAGACTAAACAGTGAAGATGTTTCCATTTTAATTTTTGAACTGTAGTTTACAATATGCCTTGTGGTAAAACAAACTTTATGAACTGTTCTGCCCTGCTATTCATGTATGTGTTGTTTATTTCTTGTCCCTTTTCCCCACAGATCAGCAGTACTGTATGACTGCAGAAACCCACAAGATAACCACCGAATGTGGCGCTTCAGTGGCCAGGTTGAAAGAGTGACTTGGAATCATTTTTCACCTTGTAATTTCTTAGTGAGTACCTGCTCTTCTGTTCTTGGTCTGTTGCCTGCTGCCAGTTCTGTTTAACCTGTTTCTGACTTGTGTAATGGTGCTGAAGAACAGTTGGACTGTTGGCATTGCTCATGTTTTAAATGCAATGTGGGGGAGGGTGGGTTTAAGTGCTTTTTTCAAGTATATTGAGACCAGCTACTTGGTATCTTCATTATGTCAACCGAAAAACAGTTGATGCTGATGCTTTATCACTCCAGAGGTGTGGAGCTTTGCCATGTTCTTAAGAGTGTTTTGTGGCTGGGATCTGTTTTCCTTTGCATAATTGGCTTTTGTGTTTCATGTAATGAGGCAATTGTGGATAAGAAGTAGCTAATTAGAACCGAGATCCTGAGTATTAATCAGTGTCTGAAACCAGCACTAGAGGGCACTGTCGTCCCAGCTGGCACAGTAAAACTGCCTTGGGTTTGTCCAGATTTTCATAATAAAGCTTTTAAATAGAATTTAAAAAAACAGATCTATTTGTATGACCTCAATGACTGCCTAGACCTGTATATTGCTTGGTATGTGCAGCCAACAAAAGCAATTGCTCAGTTCTATTAGGTTTATGATGGGGATCTCTCAGTATAATCACACTTAGCTTTGCTGTTATGGGCTCTTACATAGCCACTGGATAGCTCCAGAGCTTTGAACTGACAGTTAAGAGACTAAAAGCTCTGTATTTTATTGCTTAACATGAGAGCCAAGCTCAGTAGTGTAACCAACTTCAAAATAAAACTAAAAAAAATGTGTACAGCATTAAGACTTGCATGGAAGTCAGTGCAGCAGAGTTGAGGGACATAGAATAGCTCAGGCACCAGCTGGATGGAGTCTGGCTGTGGGGCTGCAAACCTGTGTAGACTGTAACATGCCCTAAGGAGAAGTGGTGTAAGACTCTCTCCAGTCACTGCCATTTACTAGAGGGTGGTTGATATTTCATAGGGGCTTTTTCCCAGCTGAGTGATTATGACTGTTTGTTTTTGAAATGCCATGGTTTCCTTAGGCAAGCACAGAAGATGGCTTTGTGTACTGTCTGGATGCTCGTTCTGACAAGCCACTTTTTACTCTGAAAGCCCACGACGAAGAGGTGTCAGGTAAATTGTGTGTGTGTTTGTATTTGTCCCCTGGTGATGCACATCTGGAACCAACAGGAACCATAGGACTGAGCTGGTGCTGATGCCTTGATTAACAAAAGTTTTGCATAGTGATCACGGGTAGCTGGTGCAAGTTGTGGTCAGTGGAGCAGAGTCTGGCTGGAGGCCTGTGACTAGTGGCATCCCCCAAGGGTCAGTGCTGGGTCCAGTATTATTCAATATATAAATCAGTGACTTGGATGAGGGGGTAGAGAGCACCCTCAGCAAGTTTGCTCATGACACCAAACTGGGAGGAGTGGCTGACACAGCAGCAGGCTGTGCTGCCATCCAGGGAGAAATTTAATGCAATGTAACAAGAGCAAATGTAAGATGCTGCATCTGGGGAGGAACAACCCCATGTATCAGTACAGGCTGGGGGCTGAACTGTTGGAGAGTAGGTCTGGGGAAAAGGACCTGGGGGTCCTGGTGGACAGGGGGATGACCATGAGCCAACAATGTACCCTTGCAGCCAAGGCGGCCAATGGCATCCTGGGATGCATTAGGAGAAGTGTGGCCAGCAGGTCAAGGGAGGTTCTTCTCCCCCTCTACTCTGCACTGGTGAGGCCCCACCTGGGATACTGTGTCCAGTTCTGGGCAACCCAGTTCAGGAAAGACAGAGAATTACTGGAGAGAGTCCAGTGCAGGGCTACCAAGATGCTGAAGGGAGTGGAGCATCTCTCTTATGCGGAGAGGCTGAGAGAGCTGGGGCTCTTTAGCCTTGAGGAGAGGAGACTGAGGGGGGACCTCATCAATGTCTATCAATATATTAAAGGTGAGTGTAGGGAGGATGGAGCCAGACTCTTCTCAATGTCATCCAATGACAGGATGAGAGGCAATGGGAGTCAGTTGGAGAACAAGAGGTTTAGGGTAAACACAAGAAAGAACTTTTTCTCAGTGAGGGTGACAGAGCTCTGGAAGGGGCTGCCCAGGGAGGTTGTGGAGTCTCCTTCTCTGGAGACATTCAAGACCCACCTGGATCTGTTCCTGGGTGACTTAGTCTAGGTGACCCTGCTCTGGCAGGGGGATTGGACTAGATGATGTTCTAGGTCCCTTCCAACCCCTAACATTCTGTGATTCTGTGAAACAAATCTCTGCTGGGAAGCCACTGTAAGCAAAGTATTGTAACATCTTTTTCTCAGTGAATGTCATGAATAATCTTGTCAGAACAGATCTGTTCACTTTGGACACACTCCATGTGCTTTTTTGGGTGAGGAATCTGGTCCAGGATTATAAACTGTAACATTTATCTCCTTAAATGACATTCACCCTGGAGATGATTTAGATGTGTGTGACACTCGGGAAGGTTTTTAACACTACCTCTTTAGGCTACTTCAATTATTTGTCAGTGTAGACACTTCTAAAAAGCACCTGATTAGATATCTAAAATGAGATCATATGTATATGCCTCATCATTTGGATGACAGAAGAGATGGTCTTTGGCAAGTGAATGAAGAAAACTACAAAGGGAAGCCAAATTATGTGATGTAAGAAGGAGTGCATCTTTGCACTGTTCCTGTTGTGGATTGAGAGACAGATAGAACAGGCCTACATGAAGTCAGTTTGTTCTCACTACATGGAGCAGTACCAGCATGAAACTTTCATTAATGTTTTGCTCTTTTGTGCTGGAACAGAGTTTGTGAGGAGAATCTGGGTTTGTTCTCAGGACTTTGCTTCAGAATGTATCCTCATCTCTGTCAAACAGTGATTACTTATGTGGTGCTCTCACACTGCTGCATTCTTCATCTTCCAGGGCTACAACTAAGCAGCCAGATCAAAGGGTGCCTTGTGACATCATCTGCTGACAAATATGTGAAAATTTGGGATATCCTGGGAGAAAGACCAAGTTTAGTCCATTCCAGGGATATGAAAATGGTAGAGTAATACTCATTTCTTGATTACAAAGAAGTAAACTGTGTCTGCTTTTTCTGTATAGCCTGCTTTAGTCAAGCTTTTTTTCCTCAATCTTATTGTACCTAACATAGCAACTTTTAAGAAAAAAAAATAATTGCATCTGTCTGTTCTGGATAAGTAATTCTCATTACAGTGCAGACATGATTTGTTGTTTCTAATTAGCAACATTTGACTTTAATTTTGGGCCTTTACAAATTAAGTTTTGGGAAACCTAGAAAGCTTCAGTTTGTTAAAACTTGCTTGCTGAAAGGATTTTCAAATTACTAATTCATTTTAGGATTAATATATATTTTTTAATCCTCTTCCTTCCTCCCACCTTGCCAGGGTGTTCTCTTCTGTGCATCTTGCTGCCCTGACTTCCCCTTTGTTTTTGCCTTTGGCGGAGAGCGAGAAGGGCTGCGTGTTTGGGACATAAGCAAGATTTCTGCAGGTAACATTCTCATTTCTTTGAATTTCATGGTTGTCTTGCCCCCCAGAGTGTGTTTGCATATTCAGGCAGGTATTGTGGCTCTGAAAGAAACTGTAGGTATTTTTAAATACTTCAAGACCTTTTATGTATTCTTTTCAGCTTAAAAAAAATGATTTTTTTTTCCTAACTTGAAGATCTGCTTTTGCCATGATTTATTTTATTGTAGCTGAAGTATAATATCTGATTTATTTTAATACCTATATGTTATTTTATTCTTACTGTTCCTGGTGTAATCAAGCATCACACTCTTGCAAGAATACTTGAGTACTTGCAAGAATAAAATTGACTGGTTTTGATTGGTTGCTTTAGCTGCATGTAACTAAATGGCATGAATTTATGGAGAAGGCTTTTAAGAGAAACCAGAGAGATTAAAACCATAAGTAAATTATTTAAACTCACTGTTTTGCTCTACAAACACATCCATTTTGCAGTACTTAAGTCCAGGAATTATGCACAGGGAAACCTCCAGAGACACGTTGGGGGAGAGATAACAGGACCTGTATTGAAGCATCACACTGTTCTGGCATGTGAGCTTCACTTTGCTACTTGCAGAAAGGGGAAGAGCTTTGAAACTGTAACAGGATAAAATGATTTCCATTCCATCACTGTACTGGTACCTGCTGGAACATGTAAGCAATCCCCATCCCCTGTCTGTGTTGCAGTGAATGAAGTTTTTGGCAACAGAGAGAGACGAGTTCTGGCTGGTGCCAGCTCTGTGCCATCCAGCTCCGCAGCCGGCAGCAGCAGCAGCGATCTGGAGACAGCAATGGAATCGTGATGGACCAAGAAATCAAAGTAATCAATGGGACTGTGACTAATGTATATTCTGTAAATCCTCGTTTGGTGAGAGTTCATAGAAATTGCTTGACTGTCTTGCAAGTCTGCTCAAAGAAACACAGGATGTGGTTAAGCTCTAAGTCAGCAGTTCTAAATTCCTGCCTCTGTTCCTGGCTTTGGCCTGAGATGATGGTCTCTGAAGCAGGGACTACTTATGGGTAAAGCTGATATCTAAAAAGAAACTGTCACCAAAAAAAAAATCATTGTGCTGCTACCAGAAGTTTGTGGAATACTACAAATATGGTAAATGTCTTCTGAGGACAAATTACTTCAGATAGCAATAGTGTAATAAATAAATAGCTGATTGAAATGGCAAGTGAAAAATAGGTAATTTATCCTTAATTTGAGGCTAGATTTACAGATTTATAATAGATTTTTAAAATTATTCTTCTTTATAACTTTAAGTCTTGAGAGTATTTATTGGGCACTAAGGTGGAGTTCCTGAATAGAAGCTGCATTTGTAAAACCTGAGACCACCAGTATCAACCCACAAATATCCTAGCTCTGTGCCATCAAGAGCAAGGGTTTCTCTTCCCTGGTTCCACACAGCACCTGAAGCTAATTGATGTTTTGTACATATAAAGAGAACTTGAACTGAACTAAGGAGCTACCGCTCAGAAGAGGCTCTCAGGGCACAAAATGAGGGTAGGGTTCAGCTGGTCACTGTCACCAGTGGAAACTGTTACCTGCTCATGTTCTTCACTCCTCCCAGGCATTTCCACCTAGCACCTGAAGACACAGATGGACATTCGAGTGTCAGCCTAACCCCTGACTTAAGCTTTGTTTATAGCAGCAGGAGCCTCATCAAGGAATGTTAATCATATTACTTCCTCACAATTAAATGAAACACCCAAGTGCCTTACCCCAGGCCAGAAGTTAAATGATACTCTTATCCTCTGGTAAGTGCTTCCCTCTCTATGCACTGGATGGTGTCTGTTACAAGTTCTGCTGCTACAAAAATGCTCTGGTTATTACAGCAGCTGCCGTCAGAGGAGCTGTAGTGTCTGTGTTCACATGTAGTTGTTAGGCTCTTGTCCCTGCTTTTCACCCTCCCTCACTGTGACAACTAGAGCCTTTTTCACAAGGGAACCTCCCTTGTCACAGAACAGCACTGCACTTGATTTTCTTATGCAGCACAGCCAGAGGAGCCACACAGCAAATCTTACAAGGTTTAAAGCCAAGTTCTTAGCTCTGCCTGTTCATGGAGGTGCTCCTACCCCTACCTTGTTCCAGGAGAGCTTGGGAGAGGCAGATGACAAAAATGTGGTGTTATTTTTCTTGGCATCATTATCAGAAATAAGATTCTTCTTTTTTTTTTTCCCAGCATGTGTCAATAATAAAAAATAACATTATAAAAGAGCCACATTTTTATTTTTTTTAAAGAAAACAACAGAATGAAATACATCTTCATTCCATAAATAATATTAGCAGCAAACCCTCCCATCACTCACTTTCAGGTGGTAAAAGGTTTACAGCACAAGGTGTAATATATATACTGTAAACACTCTCTGACCCTCTGTAAGCCCCTTCCTTATTGAGTGTGTAAGTTTTACCTCTTCACTTGCTGACATGTTCTAGACTAGAGCAAGAAGAGGCAGTAACTATTTTCCAAATACTTTAGTTTCTGTAGTGGGGTAATTGTTTTGTCTGCAAATGCTGATTTCACTGCTTTTTTTTTTTTTTAAATCAAAACATTGTAATTAATTAATAATTTAGAAGGAAATCTGAGCATTGACAATCTTTGCCCTGGGCCAAACTCTATCTTCAGTTTGAAAGTATTGAAAAGAAAAATGCATCAACTACCACCACCCTTTTTTTGTTTCTTAGTGTCATGGCTTTGGCAGTTAAGGACAGTTGGCTTACAGGTCACTGCACTTACTTTACATTTGTGGTTGTGGCTCTTCACTCAAAGGGCTATGCAAGGTGTGTCATATATCCTGGCACTGGATGGATTAATCTGAGTGATCTGGAAAAGAAGTATGCACAGTGTGTGTGAAAAAAAACCAACCATCTCCTTGCCTTGTATTTGCTTCTTGGCAACTCTTCACTTCTATGTGCACGATCCATTGTCATTCAGTGTTCTGGCTACAGAGTTCATTAAGCAGTGGTGGGGCAGAGACCAAACCAGGTGGAAAACTCCACGGGTGACATACGCTGTTGGCTGGGCAAACAAGGTACAGTCTGGGTTTTCCTTCCCCGGTTTTAACATCCAAGAAAATTTCCCTCTCTCTTCATTTGCATCCAGAGAGGGCATCACCTGTTGAATAAACACCATTGTTAATCCTACAGTCTTCAGTCCTCACAGAATCTATTAATTCCTCCTCTGAATCCTCCTCCTCTTCCTCCTCTGGGGCTGACAGGCTGGATGTGGGACCTTTACATATTTTTAAGTGGCGAGTGAGGTGATATTTGGTTAGATAAGCCTTGGAACATTTTTCACAGACATAGTCCCTCTTTCCTTCATGTGAATTGAGATGCTTCTTCAGGTGATTTGTCCTCAAGAACAGCTTGTCACACTTGGGGCACTTGATCTGCCGTTCTCTGCAAGACATGAAAAAGTTACAGTTTGCTCCTGCTGCACAGTAACTTGCACCCATCTGTTTTTCTTTACTGGTGAGAAATAAAAGCAGAAAGAATTCTACAATGGCTCAGTGTTTATTTTTTAAGACCAAACTCTGTTTAAGCTCCATGTTTTGGCAAGGCCAGAGATGCTGCCATGGTGGCAAGGTTAGTCTCCCTCCCTCCCACTCTCCATAAACAGGGAGAGGGAGAAAAGTAAAAAGAAGAAAAAAAAGAAAACAAAGGTGCTGAGTGTTAAAATCCCTCAGTCTGTAAATGCTAAGCTGAGGCTTACCAGACCACACCAGTCAAATTCTGTAGATGACTCTGTAAAACACCTCCCAGCAGTAGCGCTTCGAGGAGCAAAACAAGTCTGTCTGTCTGTCTTGGTCATGCTAGCTGTACTATGCTGTCTCCTAGGTAACATGACAGAAGCAGCAATTGATTCCAAGTGAGTACAAGAACCAGATGCTGAAAATAAGCAGAGGGACTGGCTTTGGGCAAGCAGCCTTCAAGGGAGGACTTTGGACTGAGAGTAGCTTAATAGGCTGGAGAAATTCTCATAGCAAAAGGAAAGATTTGGCCTGGCAGAGACCTGAGGTGCTGGGGAAGACGTGTAGATAACTGGAGGAGGACCTGAGGGTGGGGATCTGCCCTGACCATGAGCATCCCCCTCCAGGAGCAGCAGGAGGCCAATGCACAAATGAGAGCTGGGAGCAGCTGCACCCCACCTCTTGCGCAAACAGGGAGGGAGACTTCACAAACAAGCTGCTCGGTGACAACAGCACTGAGGAGTTTATGATTTTCCATGGTCATGCTGGGGTGTGGAAACAGTGCTCTCAGTTTACTAAATGTAAATCAACTAAATCCCCCTCTCCAAACCAAGGAGGACTTCAGAATGTAATTTCACAAGCCAGGCTGTGCCTGGGCTTTAGAATACTGTGAACACTAGAACAAGGCAACTTCAGCCAGGAACAAGGCATCTTTCCAGTTTGACTCCTCCGTCATTTCAGAGGATGAACCTATACCCTGCAGGCCAAACTATCTCTAAACTGGAGATTCTCTCGGGCTGTTCAGCTTCATGATTCATTGCCCTGGGCAGTCTAACACGAGGTCACTTACTGTGTGTGAGTGAGTACATGCTGCTTAAGGTCCTGCCTCCGCATGAAGAGCTTTTCACAGTAATCACACTTGAGATTCTTCTCCCCTGTGTGGATGACCATGTGTGACTCCAGGTGAGCCTTCTGGGTGAACGATTTGTCGCAGAGGGTGCAGCGGTAATTCTTCTGGCCTAGGAATAAAGAAGCACACCCACCAATTGCCACTGAGAGAATACAGAAACACAGTAAGCAAACGAGCCTGACCACTTCTGGAAAATAAAACTCTACCCAGAAGAAAGGCAGATTCTTTGTGAACAGGACCCATTTCCTCTTGGAGTTCCTCCAGCCTTAGCATAAAGCCCTACCTGCACTTTGTCCTTCTAAACACCAATTCCTCTTCTTCCAGTGCTTGGGGTCTGTCAGTCTTGCACTGTAAGACAGACTTTCTCCTTCTTGTCTACACAACTGTGCCTCCCTGTTCTGCAGATCAGAACATCACCAGTAGACATGTATGTTTTCCAGCAAAGAGATGCAGGCAAACACATAACAGGACTGGGCTTATCCAAGATGAATTCTTGAGTAAAAATAATGTCATCCTTCTTCTAATAGTTACCATGGCAGCCAGCTAGTCACTGTACATTAGTACATCCCCATCTGCACCAATTTCCCACAGGAACTGTATCTGATGCCTCACTGGAGCTGAGCCACATTTGATGCACTGCATTGCCTTTGTCTAGGAAGAGTTATCTAACAAACACACAGGTACAAAGCTCACTAGTTCTTTGGTAAAATCTATGTTTTATCCTGTTTTCCCATTTATCTGTAGCTCTTCCATTATTCTTCACCAGAAATAGTTCAAAACCCCTGCATTCTGCTGAATTTTGAATTAAGTTTGAATACCACTTGAATCCCTAATCCCACTGTGCTCTGGTCATGTGCATCACACTTGGACTTGAGCCGTTTATTAATAAACTCCTCACTACTGAGCTCACAGCCTCCTATGCTTGACTCAAGTGCACTGAATTCCCTGTTTTATCATCTTTCCAGCTTTGTGATTTGCATTCTGTGATTCCCAGTAGCTATTTCAGCTTACTGAAAAAAAACCCAAAACAAAACAAAAAAGGTTAAAAGTTCTTCACTGTCTGTTTCTGGCCTGTACCTGACCTTCCACCTCTGTCCTATCCTCACTCTGTTAAACCCAAGCCTTTTTGTATTTCCTCTTTTCTTACACAGCTGGAAAACCTTTCACTGTTTTGTTTTCCTTTTCTAGCACTCACTCATTCTCCCTTAACCCCCAAAACCCCTACTGATATCCAAATGCCCACAGAAGTCAACGGGATGTTCAGACATCAGTTTTGATGAGTGACAGAGCAGAGCTGTATCCACATAAGCCTGACCCCACAGTCACCCATTTCAGGCTTCTGCCATTTCCTTAGGATGAAAAACAATCCAAGTAGGAAAGACAGCAAAGATCTCAGCCCTGTATTTAAGTGGACACTGGTCCCCATTACAACCTCTTGAAGCCAACTGACTTTTTCTTATGAGCAGAGGGACCCCTTGTTTTATCATATCTGCCAGCACTGATCTGTTTCTGTCTCCTGGAAAAAAGCCAACACTTCTTCCCAACTGTAGTCAACTTCAGCTTGTCAAATGCTCTTTTACAGATGGCACAATCAGCCAGGACACAGGTCTACATGCTGTTCTAGAAGAACCTACACCACATCAGCCAGCCCTCTCTCAGGCAGTGCCCAGGCAATAGCTGGAGACAGCAAGGTCTAGAGTTCATTCCTACAGACACTCAGGAGGCTGCCATTCTTAGAAAAGTAGGTCAAGGGAGGTGATTCTGCCCCTCTACTTTGCTTTTCTGACACCCCACCTGAAGTATTGTGTCCAATTCTAGAGTCCCCAGTGCAAGAAAGACATGGACCTGTTGGAGTGGGTCCAGAGGAGGCTGGACAGAGGTCTGATCGATCACCTATGAGGAAAGGCTGAGGGACTTGAGGTTTTTTCAGCCTGGAGAAGATAAGGCTCCAGGGAGACCTTTTAGTACTTAAAGGGGGCTTATAAGAAAAATAGAGAGATACTTTTAAACAAGGCCAGTAGGAAAAAGAGTAATGATTTTAAAACAGAACAGATTTAGATTGGACATAAAGACGACTACTTTTTTACAATTAGGCTGGTGAAGCACTGGAACAGGCTGCCCAGGGAAGCTCTGGATGCCCCATCATTGGAAGTGTTCAAGGTCATGTTAGGTGGGGCTTTGAGTGATCTGATCTATTGAAAGATGTCAGTGCCCATGGTAGGGGTGTTGGACAAGATGATTTTTTAAAGGTTTCTTCCAATGCAAAATATTCTACCATTCTATGTTTCTAAGCGCTTAGGTTTATGGACACAAGCTATGCCTTACCAAGAGGCCATAGGAAAGAACAGGTCAGACCCTGCCCCAGTATTTTACCAGCGCAGGCATCTCTGTGAAGTCCCCACCCTTACCTGTGTGTATCTTGAGGTGTGTCCGTAAGTTGCTGGGATCACTGAAAGCTTTGCTACAGAAGTCGCACTTGTGTGGCTTCATGCCCATGTGCCCCATGAAGTGGACGTGGAGTTTGGAAGGGGAGATGAAAGCCTGGGGGCACATGGAGCACTTCCACTTCCTTTCCTTGCCGTGGCCTGGCCCGTGGCTGCTGCTGTGACCCTGGCTGGGGAGGTGGTTGTGAATATGGCTGCTCAGGTGGGCCTTGAAGTCCGCATAGGAAGCGCACTCCTTACCGCAGTGGCAGATGTGCACGTCCGGGTGCTCGGGGACACCTTTGGGCACAAAAACAGCACTTTTAAGAAGCACAGCAAGGCCCAACAGAGGCCACGTGTGACCCGTGTTAACACTCTGTCTGTGGTAGCCAACCAGCAGCAGAGATTTTCACCCCCTGCTCCTTTCAGATCCAGTTTCTGCTTTTCAACTCTTGTAGCTAAATTATCACACCACGGGTTGGGGAGGACAGGAACATCTTCAGCTAACAAAACTCCCATAGCACCAGATGGATGAACAGAAGAAAACCAACTCTTTTCCTTTGAAAATGCCATATTTTACTCCTGTGCTCCCAAGTCACAGTGCCCAGAGATGGCACTAGAAGGGAATTTGAGCTGAGCACCCCCTGCAAAGCCAACAGGGATGAGCACTTACTTACCCAGCTGTCGTGCATAATCCCGACTGTAATAAAAGAGCAGCTCATGCTCAGGTGGGATGTCCCGAGAGGTGCAAAAGTAAATTTTTCCATCATGAGGATAAGCTACCAGATTCTGCTCTTCCCGGTTCCTATGGCAAAAATGAAAGTTGGGAAAAAAAAGCCCTCAAGAAATAATGATTTTTTAGAGAGAAAAAAAAAAGAAGGAAATTCTTATAAATAGGTAATGGGAAAACCTCAATTCTTGTCAGCACATTTAATGTCTGTCCCTTCTGTCCTTCTTTAGTAAAGGAAAACTGGACCTTGAGAGGAAATCTGCTCCACCAAATTATACGTTTTTCCAGAACAATGTGGTATTTTTCTGAGAAATTTATTAATAGACACAGGAGTGGGCTGAAAGCTCTTGCAAAAACTACAATTTATTTTTTATATATATTAATTCCCTTAAGAAAGAACACATGAGGGGGAAATAAATATCAGTAAAGTCTTAAAGCAAAATTATCTTCAAAAATAACTCTTGAGAAGCATTTCCTAGATGTGATAATTCATCTTCTGAGGCTGTATCTTGCATACGTTTGTTCCCAATATCTGAAACCAGCAAAAGCTCTGCCCCACTGCACTGGGAGATCAAGTATTAACTTCTTAACTCCTGCATATGGGAGCAATAAAATGAATTGCAGGGGAAACCTACTTTATGTCACAAAGCAACAGGAAAGGTTCAACCTTCATAGGAGACCATGTATGGAGCATTACTGAAACCAGTCTGGCTAGTTTTCATCACTCCAGAGAGACTGAAAGGGACACCTCTTGTGAGCTGTAAGAGCTTGAAGTTGGCCAGAACCACACAGGGACACCTTGCTAATAAAGTATTAAAGACAATCAACATCATCTTCACAGACATATCCAAAAGGACTGGGACAGAAGGAAGACAGTAACAAGCAAATACACAATAAGCTAATATGAAAAGAACCTGGTTTAAAGTTTTCAAAGAATCACAGGATTGCTGTGGTTGGCGAGACCTTTAAGATCATCAAGTCCAACCATTATCTAACTCTACCAGGGCCACCACTACACCATATCCTTGAGTACCATGTCTAGACAGCTTTTAAATCACCCAGGGATGGTGATTCAGCCACTTCCCTGGGCAGCCTCTTCAGTGTTTGACAACCCTTTCAGTATAAAAGGTTTCCCTAATGTCCAGCCTAAACCTCCCCTGGAACAATCTGATGACATTTCCTCTTGTCCTATCAACTGTGACCTGTGAGAAGGGACCAACACCCACCTCTCTACAACCTCCTTTCAGGTAGTTGTAGAGTGATGTGATCTCCCCACAGCTTCCTTTTCTTCAGACTAAACAACTCCAGCTCCCTCAGCCACTCCTCATAAGACATGCTTTTGAGAACCCTCACAAGCTTCATTGCCCTTCTCTGGACCTGCTCCAGCACCTCCCTGTCTTTCTTACACTGCAGCACCCAAAGCTGAACACAGTACTGAAGGTGTAGCCTTTAGAAGGAGGGAAGCAAAGTACAGGGGAAGGTTTGGGGCTGTTTGACTATAGCATGTGCATTGGTTCCCCTGTAACATTCTCCATCCTGTGCCCTGTTTCATTCTTCCCCTGAGTCCAAGATGACCACCAACTCCTGCAGGTGCCCTGGCCCTGAGCTCAGCACCATCTGGGCAGTCAGTGCACATTCTGCAGCACAGCCTGCAGCTCAGACTCCAGCTACTCAGCACAGGCAGCTCTCACCTGGCTTTGCGTACAAACATCATCCAGTTGCACTCATTTTCATCAGCTGTGATGATGCAGAACTCCAGGACACCGTTGTGATGTATCTACCAGAAAAAGCAAATGCAATCTTAGCACAAAACATAGCAACCAGTGCAGTGAAAGTCAGAGGCTTTCTTTAAAACCTGTAAGAAGCCAGAAGGTTTTTATTGCCACTGCCAAGACCACAGCCCTGCTCTTATTACCCACTTTCCCTGTCCCATAGCAATCTCAACCTCTCTGCTACCCAAGAGGTTTATCAGCATCTTTTCCACACAGCATCTTTAGCTCCCAGCAGAAATGCATTTCACTGCTTTTCTTAAAAAAAAAATATAATAGCTGAACAAACAGAACCTGTTTTATTTATAGAGATCATTGTTACTTCCTGAACATGAATTGATGTGAAAAAAATAGAGCTTTTGAGCAGCTTTCCTAAAACTTAGCATTCATCACCCAGGGGAATTTTCAATAAATGATGACACAAAACAAACAAACAAGAGTAATTCATATACAATCTCTGCTGCAGCTCCACACAAATACTGGAAACCACATACAGCCCTTTAAAAGAAAGGTCGTTAAAGAAGTTCATTGTACTTCAGGACTGATTACCAGCATATTACCTGCTATACATCTCTGCTATGCTGACATTAAGCATTAAACAATCACACTACATTGATTCTGATTTTTGGCAAGAATGATGATGTTAAAGCTGCTGTGACATGGTGGCTATCACCAGACAAAGGCACTCCCAGACTCTGTGAGCCATAACAACATCCACTGACCTTCCAGACGTGACTGGCTGCTTTGTCTGTCCAGTCGGCCACCTCCAGAGAATGGCTTTGCTGTCCAATCAAAGGTCCAAAACAAGTCCTCACAGGAATGGTTTCTCGTGTCCACACACCTATCAGCAGAAGACCAAACTCTGCAGAAATCAATTATTTAAACAACTAATCATGTGTAACAAAGAGGTGGGAGGTTTATGAGACAATGCTCCAGGGGTAATATCTAGGCATAAGATCATCAAAGCTTCTACTTCACATGTAAAACACACCTAAGGCAGAGACAAGAACCACCACCACCACATGACACTACTGGGAGCCGCTCTGTTGCAATTACAAATACTTATTCTGTTTGTCAAAAGCACATGATTTTCTTTTCAGGAAGCTATAAAACTAAGATCCTAGCCACTGGTACCAATTAAAGTTTTCATGACACTTTCTGCAGAAGCAGAAAATACTAGTTTCAGTAACTACATTTCGCCTACCTAATCCCCAGGAATTTCCAGAACTGTTGCTGGGCATTGTTAAGCAGCTTCTGCATTTCTCCCCAGAGGCAGCTGTATTTCTGTCATGGGCAGAGGGATTCCTGCGTGTATATTATTTATTATTAAACATTTATATATATATATGCATATATATATATATATAGGTCTACATGAATACACTGAAGAGCTTTTAGGAATCGACTGGAAACTAGTGCAGCTTGAAAAGATCAGGTGTAATCCACTCTGAACAAGCAGCATCACTAATCAAGCTATAATCACATTCTTCCTCTAGCCTTCAGATCCTTAGGGCATTGCACTGTACTCTTCGATTTCCAGGTGACAAAGGTGTGAAACAGAGTAACAAGGTCCACATCCAATGACAAGGTCACAGTCTACATGCCAAATGTAAATCGAGGAAGGGGAAAAAAAAAAAGAGGCACTCGTGATCAAAACTCCAATGAGAGCATCCAAAGACCCACGGGTAGCAAACCAAGCTGATGAACAAGCAGACAGAAATCTCCTCCATTATTTCTAATTGTTGCCTTCTCCCAAACTGCAATTGCTGTAATTTATTTTTTTTTAATCAAAGCTGTGCCTGGGCTCTTTAGCACATGATAAAAATAAACACCATACCTTGCTTGTGCTTAATCTTATGAAGTGTTTCAGTAACACTCTGTGGCAGCACCCCCAGAGTATAGCTACAGTCTGAGCAGTAACCAGAGGACAAGAATCTCTTGCACAATGTCAGGGTTAATACAGAAGAGGAAACCACCTCTCTACTGCAGTGTTTCTTTCCCACATTGAAATCCCTACAGTTTGGGACTTCAGGAAGTGAGTGTATTTTAAACTGCTGCATAGAAATACATAGTAACCTGACTCTTACCTGCTTCAGCTCCCATGATGGACTGCCTGAGGACAAGCTGCTTAGGGAGAGACAGCCTGGCTCTGCTCTCTATCGGGGTGTCGGGGACAAAGGTGACAGGCCCGTGATCGGGGCAGTCTGATGGATAAGCCTTGTCACACAGTGTGCACCCTGCAGAGAGGGGATGGGACAACAGGGATTAAAACCATGCAACAGCCCCCACGGTGCAATCAGCTCCCTACCATGGCAGTTCAGCTCAGCTCCTGCCCAGGTTGGCTTCTACCTGGTTGAACTTGCCCACTTTAGTAGCCTTTACTCAGAAGAACACAAACAGTATTAATAATCACATGGGCACTGACATAACTGTCACTGCTCCCATCCAATTCAGATCAAACACGTGGACCTCCACCTGCCTTCCTGATGGAAAATCACCTGGCCTCTAGACGACCCCTACAGGGCCAATCTAGCAATGGGACAGAGCCCACTCCTCATCAAAACCACTGCAAATGGATGGCAGTCTCCCCAGAGATGGCAGCAAGCCAATTTCAAGCCACAAATCCCCTTATCTCCATTTAAATTCAGACAATGTGCAAATCTTCATGGCAGCAAAAACCTGACTTCACTGATGCTTTTGAAGGACCCACTGCAATAGACCCATACAGCACATCTCTATGGGATGCCACTGAATGAAACACAGAAGCCCAAGAAGAATCACTTTACCCACCTGCCATTCAGAACAAGTGCTGCTGAAAAATAAACCACTGGAAGTCCTCAGTCTAATAAATTTGGGAAAAAGTACAGCATAAAATGCCGTAATCTATTTTGGAAAAAAAACACCTCAATCCTTCTACAGGAAGTGAAATACATAGGTTCCTTTCCATTCCTGTCCTTGCCAAATAATGCAAAAACCCAAACAAACAAAAAAACCCCAACCAAACAACAAAAAAACCCAAACAAAAGAAACCCAACCAAACAAAAAAAAAGAAAAGAAAAAAAAAGCAGCGATTACTTCTGATCTGAGTACCCAGAACTGTTAAGCAAAGATGGCCAGAAAAAAAAAGTATCTCAAAGTTTCACAAGCATTTAGGACTGCATCAAAGGCACACTTGTTTCTTTCTGCTTAGAACAGAATTAAAAAGTTTTCTGAAAAAGGTCCCAACTCCTGCAAAAATGAGGAAGAAGTGAGGAAAAACCACCTCGAGGCTGTAAACCAACAGCTCCTCCTTCCTGTACAACAGAAAGTTAAAATTTAAACCTTCCCAAGACAGAGACCCATTCAGCAAACCACCTGAGAGCACTAAGGCAGGCAACAGCCACAGTAACATCCCACCATGGGGAACATCAACCCAGAAACAGGACTATTTTAAGTGTAGTGACAATAAGCTGGTACATCACATCTCATTTAGGTGAATAAGAGAAGTGATTTCACCATGAGCACATTGGATATCATAGTATTTTAATCATTTTTTGTTCAACATGCAATGGATAATCATAAGAGCTTCTGATTGATCAACTGTAGAACTCTTCCTCTAGGAGTTCTAAATTCACCATAGTTCTACACCTGATTTTAAGTTCTGTTTCATCCCACAGAATAAAAGTTTCAATTTGAATGTCTGCCTAGACTCTTTGCACTGAACTGCACCTCTCCCATTGCTAACCAAGGCACTATTCCTTTCCATTTCTTCAAAACTGTTCTGCAGACATAAGGGTGTGGCAGCTGAAGGACAGGCTGTGCTACTGCAGCAGTAAAACTGGATATAAAGACATAGATCTTTCTATCTTCTGTGAGGGAAGCCAGGAATGCTGCGGGTGGAAGTGAAAATCTCTGTCCCAGCAAAAGAGATTTTCACAGTTCTCAAACACTGCTCCTTAAACAATGACAGGTCTGAGAGAGTACAAAGTCCTGTGCTCCTCTCTTCCTTAGAAGATCAACTAAGTTCTGGACTGAAGTCCTTTGAGGAGAATAATTAGAAATATTAAAAATATGCCTCCCTCTCTGCTCTTTGTTTCAGCAGGTGCTGTTGAGGATAACTTTTTCATTATGATTGATCACTGTTTAATAAAAATTCTGCAGAAACACATGATGTCATACTCAACAGATACACCCATTTGATGACCCATATGGCTTGCAGTGGTTTGCCATTGCTTTTTTTAATGGATCAAGAAAAGTCATTTGTGAAGTGACCTTAAGAACCAAAAGTCTCACTGCAAAGGACAGTATCAGCATACATATATAAGGCAAGAATCACAGAATCACAGAATCACAGAATGTTAGGGGTTGGAAGGGACCTAGAAGATCATCTAGTCCAACCCCCCTGCTAGAGCAGGATCACCTAGACCAAGAAGTTCATAAAGAACTCAGCCCCCAAACTCAAGGCAACACAGGAGATGGGTATAAAGAGAACAATCCTAAACCATCCTATTATGGCTACTTCCAACTAGTGCTGTTTCAGCACAGTTCACTGCAGATGTTCCAACTTTAATGGACTTGTTAAATAACTAAGTTTCTTTCACCAGAAATCTGTAAGACTAGCAACAAGAGTCCTGTCATCCCACCAGAGAGCAGCAAACCCTAACCCAGGAAAGAAGGAAATGCTCACTCACAGATGGTAAACAAGGTTGCCATGTTCTCCTTGTTGGAATTGGAGTCTTCCATCTGCAGAGAGGATGGTACAAAGGCAAGATTGTCTGCAGACACATCCACGTGACTTGGCCCCATGGCTACTTCCTGATTGATGGAAGACACTGCCACTGGCTCAAGGCTGAGGCCCACTTCGTGCAAGGCTACGGAGTCCAGGGAAGCGAGGTTGTGTGAGGTAGAGAGCGCCACACTCACGGAGTTGGTGCTCATGGCCACAGTATGGATCGAGTCATTTAGTGTGCTGTCTGAAATTCCTGTCACCCGCCCAGCCATGTGGTCAGGCTCCATGACAACAGGCAGTTCCAAAGTGCTACCATGAATGGGAATGACACCGCCATGTCCCACAGCGTCCGACGTCAAGTTACTCCCCACCGTGTCCACGGCCAAAGGCTCGTGGCTCCGGGAGCCGCTCGGGATCTGCGAGTGATCCCCGGCTACGTCATCCATTGTAAGCTCCTCTGTCATCCCATCCGTGGAGATGGGGCTGGTTACCCTGGACACGCTCTCCATGGTGATTGCGGTATCCAGCGCTACTTCGTGGCCATCACCAGGGTGCAGATTCTGAGCACCGTGCGTGTTCACCGTGCGAGAGTCCATGGACACGATCCCTGGTTCCAGCCCCACGGCTCCACTGGGCTGGTAGGGATCGAGGGCCGAGGGATTGCTGGGGACTGATAACGCTGGATTGCTATCAACGTTTATAGCGTTGGGATGGATGTACTGAGGTGGAGGTCTGTCAGCCAAGTAAGACAGAATTCCTGGTAGAATGACAGGGAGAAGGGGAAGAGAGCGACGGGACATCAGTTTTCAAATCTTGAACAAAAATACCCCATCACCACAGCACAATACATTAAGACCTAGATCCCTGAAGACCTGTTCTTTACATATGCCTAGTTAAAGCCCACTAATTCTAGAACGTGGCTCTCAAATACAGGCCAACCCAGCACTCTTGTCAAAGTACCATTTGACAAATACAGAACTTCCATTCAACAAAGCAAGTCTCTATCTGTCAAACTCTGAACAGCCAAGTTTCTGGCAGCATTTAACCTCCGCTCCTCAGTACCAAGACTGAACCAGAAAGAGGTTTTTCACACTTTAGGCATAATTTTTCATTCTCAAGAAACAGCTCACAAAGGCTGAAGGATGCAATTCTCTTTGTACATGTATATAGCAAAAGAAACCTGAAAATAAAGGTGTGTAATTTACACAACAGACTCCAGACAAACTCAGGGAATTTACAGATCTGCAAAGTAGTCAGTCGTTCTTCCCTGCTTCAGGACAGAAACAAGTGGCTCTTAATTTCTCTTTTTGTTCTCATCCACCAGCACCAGACCACTTACCAGGTAGAATGTGTCTGAAATAGCTGCTCTCCAGGTGAGGGTATGGTGGGGGAGGTAGGGTGTAGTTTCTCTCTGGTATACCACACATCACTCCTCGATCCCCAATACCCATTGGGAGCATCAGAGACAAAGCAGAGGGCAAGGAACTCAAGGAGGGGCCCAAATTTGGAATTGCAACAGGCAAGCCTGCAAAAGAAAATGCCCATTTGAATTCAATGGAACTACTTGAGCTTATGAGCACATAAGCTAACAAACAGGTTACTAGTTCCCTGGGAGCTCCCTATGTAAATACAGTGTGGTACTGTCAAAGTAGAGTGGCAAGCATCAAAGAAAGGATCACAGTTATCACAGCACTGAGAGGCTTTACAGGTTAAAAATCATTATTGTCACCTGAGTGAAACAGACCTAGATGGAGACAGATTTGCAGCTATAATTTGTATTTCAAAGGATTCTTCTACCACCCACACAGGGGGCAAAGCATCCCATCAGAACAAAATGAGACTCCCATTAAGGCATAAGCCTGGTAAGCACACATCCCTTTTGGTTCTCCTTTGTAAGTAATGGTCTGTGGTCCACCTTTCCCCAATTCTATATCACCTCATTACCTGCTAAAGACACAACTTGCTTTCAGAGCAAGCACTGGTACCCAGTTATGAACATTCCTGTGACAGTAAAACACTGTGTGAGCTGAAATACCCTTTATGTGAGGGCCTTCCCCATTACCTGGTGCTGGTATGGTGTTGTGAGTAGGTGACGCTGCCAATCCCAGGTGACTCCCTGAGACAGGCAGGGCATTGCTCACAGACGATGAGGTCAGCTGGTCCATCCCAACAGGACTCAAGTTCATTTCATTCATTCTGGGGCCAGGGAACAGAGAGGGGAGGAGAAAGAGAAAAACAAGAGCATTCCTGATTACTGAGTGTACTGTAGTGAGGAAGAGCTCAGGAAAGACACAAAATCAGATATTGACATGTAAAAATTCTGCCTAAGAAAGCTAAGCATAAAGCACATCAGCCAGTCACACTGTGATTACATCATGATCAATATACATTGATTGTATCAGACAGTAGTAACTAGGATTAAAAAGACATTTCAAAAAGCCCAATCTGACGATAGCTTTTCCCTTGCCATCAAGGAAACCAATCTCACTCCTATTGGTGACTGAAGTATTGTAAACACAGATCAATTTGCAAGCTACATATCACAATTACTCAGACAACAGCAACTGGTTTATAGTTCATAACTTTTGGACACCACATTCATGTTCAAAAAACAAAGGAGAGAGAAGGAGAAAAGATCACTTAAAACTGCTAATGCACACAAAACCAGTGTGTTTGAAGCAGGTTTGAAGCAGGCTAATAGTGACAAGAGTCTCCTTTGCAGAACACTCATTGTATAGAGTTTTAACAGGCTGCCTCAACCTGGTTCTGCAGACATGGCACATGCTCTGTCACATTAAAAGCTGGCACCATGGAGGACATGTTGCTATTTCAGAGCAATTAATCAGTGGCTCCTCAGTACCTCCACCTCTCAAACTACTCAAGTGGCTGCACATGAGCGGCTGCAGAGCTGCAGAAACCACTGGGCTGTCCAACAACTCAAACCCCCAGCCCTAGGAGAGGAGGAGTGCCAACTCACTTTCATCTTCTGTGCTCCCAATCTGCACATGCAGCCCAAACCAGTCGACGGGGATGGGGACATCAGTAAGACACGGTAAACTCACTTATCAACAACTGCGTAAGCTCTGCCTGTCCTTAGCTCTGCCCACACACCAGCAGTCCATAGCGCCAGAAGGACCCGCTGCCCCCACAGCGAGCACAACCCCAGCAAGAGGCGGGAACAGCCTCTATGCTGACCCAATGCAGGCAGCAGGCCCAAGCTGTGCAGCACCAGCAGAGAACTGGAGCATGCACTGCCACTCCAGTAAGGAAATGTACCACTCACCCCGGCAAACCGGCCAAATACACCCAACTCCCTCAACCCGCAGATCGGAGCCGCACAAACAGAGCCGCCGACTCGATCTCGCTGCTGCCTGGTCTGCGGGTCATGCGCACTCCCCACCCTCGTCAGCCGCCTCACCTGCCCCTAGGGACGGCTTCGCAGGAGCAGCAGCGAGGGGTCCGGCTTCCCGGTGTCGAAAGGGGTACCCCCCACCCCGCGCCCGGTCCCCGGCCCAAACGGCTCTGATGGGATATCCACCGCCCGGGGACCGAGGGGTGGCAAGGCATCGGGGCCAAGCCTCGCTGCCTGCGGGAGGCGCTGAAAGCATTAGGGACCCGCTCCGCTCCTCGCCCCTCGCCCCCTCAGCCGGGGTGCGCGTCGCCGGAGCGAGGCCCGAGGTGCTCGTCCTCCACGCCACCCGGCTGCGGTCCCGCCGCCCGCCCTGGCCTCCCGGTCCCGCGGCGGACGGGAGGGCGCTCACCTGGGGTGCATGAGGCCCGGCGCCGGGGCGGGGCCTCTCCCGGCGGCGGAGCGGCCGCAGCCGCATCAGGGCCCTCAGCCCCGGCCCGCCGCCACCCCTCGGGCAGGCGCCTGCCCCCGACCCCAGCCACGGCCTGGCCGCAACCACCGCCGCCGCCGCTTCATGGGCGGGGCCTCGAGCGGCGCGGGCCCGGCCGCGGACGGAGGAGGAGGAGGCGGGAGACGGCGGTGGTGATGGCGGCGGCAGGAGGGGGACGGGGGCCGCTTCCGCCGCCGTGCGCCACATCCAGGAAGCGGCGCCACCGCCCCGGGGCTCGGCCGGTTTTTCTCCCGCCGCCGGCGGGGTCCGCGACGGGCCCAGCTCCTGCTGCCTCTCCGGAGCCGGGCGCCTCCGTCATGCCGGCGCGGAGGGGCCCTCCCGGGGGGTGCCTGTGCGACCCTCCCGGCTCCGGGACAGGCCGGGCCATCCCTGATCTGGCAGCCGCCTGTCCGCCGCGGCGGCTCCCCGGCCCCGCTGCCCCTGCCAGCCCCTGGCAGTCGCCGCGGGGCCGGGGCCAGCCTACCATCCATGAGCCTTGCCGGCTCTTCATCCCCCGTTCCCGCCACCTCCTCGCCTTAATGTGCAGATAATTTGCAGCCTGCGGCGGGAGAGCAGGCCTGGGAGCCGCGCAGGGACACGGTGGATATGCCTTCTCGGAGCAGCATCGTGGCTGGCGCTCTCCACTCACAGGGCATTATCCCTGGCTTGGTCGGCTGACGGGAAGCCCTTCCTTGCCCATGGTTTAACAGGCTGCCCCTTTCAGAAAGTGCGAGCCTTATTGTGTCACTGCTTTCTCATTACGTCCTCGGATCTGCTGTCATTAGAGGGTTGTGTTTCATGTCCTCGTGTAGCATCAGTCCCAGCTACCTTCTGGACATAGACTGTTGAATTATCCATTATGTCTCGTGTGTACAATTCCAGCTAAGGCTACATCACAAAAAGAATGTCTTGATGTGTGCTTCTGTAATTTGATTGTGCCTGACACATAAACGATGCCTCGTTAAATGAGACATCCCTTGATAGGATGTCTGCACAGGAGGAAATTCCCTGTATCCCTGTAACTGGGACCAGTGCAATTAGTTTAGTAAATACCTAACTTCTATAGGACTATGTTTAGGCAAAGTAAATCCTGGTCTCTCTTATTCATAACCAAAAAGAATGACTTCGTTTAGTTTACCACATATCCCACGAGGTCTCCTGATCTTCACTAAGCCAGGTGACCTTTCTCTAACCATGACTCAGTATATCCAAATTTACCCACAAGTACAAGAAAGAACTCATCAAGTCCTCAGGGATTTCAGGGACTGCTGAGCTTGTGAGCTTGTTTCTTTTTAATTAAGTGCTTCATTTTTATGTGTGTAGTGCCACACATTCACTTGGTTGTTGCTAATACTCCACATCTTTCTTAGAAACTCCAGTGAACTATTTCAAACCCCAAAGTCTCTCTGCATTCCCTAATTCACATCCTCACAACCTCACAGTTATAGCCAGTGTATCTCAGTTCTGTCCTGAAATGCTAGGTCATCCCAAGCCCTCCCCTGGGCTTGTCTCACTGCCAGTGATGATGGTGACATTCCACTGCAGAACTGCCCTGGCACTGAAATCCTTGTGCTAGTGCAACAACCTGAGCTCAAAGTCATGGTTTGAGCTGTTAGCCAGAGTGGATGGAGTCATACATAGATAAGAGTGGTTTTTCCTACTGTCAAACATGAGTCCTCTGAGATTCCAGCTTTTTTGTAGTCACGTTACTCCCTTGAACAAGTGATATCTTAACTGCCAGTTTAAAGCACAACTATCAAAGGAAGCCAGGGATAAGATGAAGTGTCACCGAATGAGAAATTAATCTGTGTCTACAGAGATGTGCTCTGCACGCCCAAGGTATTGTGATAAAACATAGCTGAGAACTGTTTCTTCTGCAAGGGAAGATTTTTTTAATATGTCAAACACTTTTATTATATGTGAAGTGTTTTGATAAGATGACTGCACTGTGTCCCCTGAAAGCTTAGTTTATTGACATTTACGGTGGTACTTGCTGCATGAGGAACAAATTGCAAAGCTATTTTTCAAGTCATTTTCAGATCCTGCAGACATACTGAAAGATAAAAGAGACTCATGAAACTGTGAGAGAAAGACATGCAGTAAGCAGGCTTCAGCCCTTCTCTGGAGCATAAGCAGAAGTCCCTGCTGGAACACACCTACATGTCCCACATCTCGATAGGATCAGTTCTTTCCTGCTATTGCAAACCTGTCCTTGGGTTCTTTCTCAGAGCAAGCAGAATTACACTGAAAAAAAGTTACAGAAAAAGCAGTGGCTGATGCTGAACATCAAAAATCTACTTTGCAGGCCTGTGTTTTGGTGATAGTCACAGTATGAAATCTGGGTAGTTTAGGTGGACTTCTAACTAGAGCTGGAAAGAGATGGTCCGTGCTTAAGGATAAAATAGGATTAGAGAGATGCAAAACTATTCAGTCTTGTATTTCTGGATCTCAGTGTAAACTGCAGTTATTACTGCAGTTCTGTGATATGCAATTAACAAGATTTTTGCCATTTTCTATCTGTTAACAAACTGCAGTGGCCCGGAGGAACTATGATATGTATAATAAATACTAGAATTTAGTATAAGTATAGCACAGTGAAATAAAACAAATGCACCATGTTGTGAGGGTTTCTTTTTCAACTCCTGATGTATTTTCTTCTTCTTCCTTCTAAGTAATATGTTCATAGACATAAAAGTTGAGGCAACACATATTGGGAAGTATGTGAACTTGCATGTGTTTGAGCAGTTGTGTTTCTACTACAATATATCCACCCATTATTTTCACTGATGGGCACAGTGTCATGGAGAATATGTTGCTTTGAGTAATTCAAAGTAATTCAAAGCAATTGCTGTGTAATGTCAGCATTGTTATTCATGATTCTTGTGGGAGTGTGAAGGAGTTGAGTGTTCTTTTGTACAAAGATTACATTCATGTAGACACTGCATTAGGTTATATACAATTAAAACCACAACTAAGTTATATCTGGAAGGAAAATGCCCCAGTGTTTTGTTATTAAGGTATGTTGTAAATATTTTCTATTCATTTTGGCTGGGTAATTAAGTGCACATAGTGAAGCAGAAGGAAGGAGAGAAGGAGGGGAAGCTGTTCAAATGCCACAATTGATGGAGTATGTAAGGAATCTCCCAACATCAACATTTAAACTTTACATTTAAAAAATAAAAACAAACAAACACCAAATGCCTTAAAAAAAACAAACCAAATCAAAACATACAATGTAAATAGAAATAGTACAACTTGTGCCATCATAACACCTGATTTGTACCCCCCTGGGAAGCAAACCAGGCCATCTGCTTCATGTCAGCATGGAGGATATTGCATTCTGGAGTCAGAGAACCATCCAGGCAAAAATGTGAATAGGAGTTAATTGGAGAAACAGTGTAAGAAGAAGATCAAAGACTTGTCTTACAAGAGGAACTTTATTCACTTACTCTTAACCTTAAAAAGAGTGTATATTAGCCTTTCACTGTGGTGGACCAGTCCTGCATGTGCAGACACGTTGAGAGGGGTCTGCTTTGTGCAGAAGTCAGTATGGGAACACTACATGGCTTTAATCCTGCTCCCACCCCCAACAAGGACCTTCAGTGGGATGTAAGGTTCATTGGCCTTGTACTGGGTCCCTGCCCAGGGGCAAAGCTCTTTCCAAGCAAGTGACATGAGATTGTCCAAAAGACAATGAAATTGTTCAGCAAAAGCCGATAGCTTATTTTCCTAATTTTCTTGCACACAAACAAAATCAGATTACAGGATCCATTTGCTATGATATCAGCTTCCATTATTCAGATTAACAAATAATATTTACCTGTCATTTTTTCTTCATATATTTCTCTAAAGTGTTAACAACATGAATGTTGCAGCAGAAAGAGCAGGTGTCTGTTTAGCACAGGTGCAGTTCTGACACTGGGAACTGCTGGTGACCCACATTTACAGTAAACATAGCAAAGAGGTCTGGCAGCAAAGAATAGTGCATTTGCATGACAAAACTTAAATGTAACCCTGCCTTTTGAATGTGGCTAGAATTCTGTCAGGGTCATGGATAACTGTGAAATATTCCAGCACCTGAGACACCCTTCCAAGTGACATGCTTCCATTTTCTTACAGGAATATAGCCAGAGAGCAGCATTTTTAATGCAATGATGACACAAATCACATCTCCCTTTCCTACTTCAAGTATTTGCTTAGAGTCCAACATCCACTTTGTTTTAAGGAAACATGAAGTCCTGCCCTACAGTAAATGAGCTGTTTTCATTTAAACAAGTTTCAAGTTCAAGTGATATCGAAAAGTTCATACTGATCAACCAAAGATTTTTTAAAAAGCAGAAAGGCTCTTTTGATTATTTGTACATACCTGTGGTGTTCTCCAGTAATTCTTGCCTCAACCCATACCTTCCACCTGACCTATGGCACATATTTTAGAAAGCTGTTTAGTTGTCACTAGAAAACATCTCAACCCCTCATGAAATGCATTAGCTCACTCTTAGGTAACACTACAACATCTTCAGCTTCAAACATCAGCTCTTGCTATGCAATGTTAGTGACAGAGGCAAAAGTAGATGGAGAGCTGCCCTGGCTTTGGAGTGATTTTGGTGCTGGTCCTGTCCCTGGCATAGATCAGAGTCCAGGATTGTTCTCACCCATGTCTGTCTGGAACAGTCTGCCTGTATATCCATCACACCTTGTAGATTACCATCGGTTTTTGATGCTGCAGAATAGGCCAGCAAAGATACAAAGGCTGACTTGAAAATGCAGACTGACATCATTGCTGCTGGTTTCTGACTCAGCAGAGGCACAGATGCGTTTCTCAGAGTGCAGGATGTTGTTTCAGTTACTCAAGCTTCTGAGGCAGTTTGGCATGAAAGGCCAAACAGGGTGGAAACTTTCACTTTGAGCAACAGAACAGTTTTACCAGCGTCTACATGTTGTATCTTTTCACGTCCATCCCTTCCCACAGCTCTCCCAGGCCAAACGTTCAACTCCCCAATCTGGGGAGCAAATCAAAAAAAAAAGCTGGTGGCACAAAAAAGAAATTCCGTTAACTGTGAAAAAAGTGTTTTCAGAAAAAATATAACTATTGATCTCTTGAACACCAATGTGGGAAACGTCAAAGAGGCTCTCACCTATGCATTTTTTTTGTCAGAGGCAGGTGCTCATAAGGATAACCAGAACATTCTGCAATGAGCATAAACATGCAAAATGTGGAAGGTTTTTTTTAAAGGGTTCATATTCAATTTGTGAAACTTACACTTATTGAAAAAGCTTCTCTTTGGGTGAATGCAGTTTTCCTCTTCTGCTTGCACATAGGCATTCTATAGACATGACTTGCAACCACAAGAGAGCACTCTTTCCTTTGAAGATGTCTCAGTTTCCCCAGAAAGCTGAAGACATGCCATATAAGTTTTGCAAACTGCTTGTGAGCTGCTTCAGTTAGACCAGAGCAGCCAAAACAACAAAGCTTGCAGTTGTCTTTTGGATTTCATTGTGAAAAGCCTTTGGGTAGTTTTCAGATGACAGAAGATCATCAGAAAGGGAGGAGTTCTGCCAAAACTTTGAAGATCCCTGTAAACTTTGCAAATTACCCATCTTTTGGAGACAATTTTATCAAACGATATCGTGGATTACAATACATGAGAAGTGTTTAGAGCCTGGAAGATTATTTACATTTGGCATTAACTCTTCTGGTCATAATTTCAAGCGGGGAGAAAAGGATTGCACAGGAACCCTCTTATTATCTTTTGAAATATGAAGATCAGAGGAAAAGAAGGATTTAAAGTGTGGAGTGATGGTCCCCAAAACCTGTCTGCAAATTAGCTGACATCCTACATCTATAAAAACAACAAGGTTTAGAGCTGATTTGCAGGTGCTGAGTGGACCTCTCGAGTTGTTAGTAGTGCTTTGAGATCTGCATTTTTATACACCGCAGGAGGAAATTGCAGCCTGCAGGGCAGAGAACCTATACAAATGTTTTCTCCTAGCTTGGACTGATACAAGATTTGGAAGCCAAATTCAGGAACTGACTTCTCAACAGTGAGAAGAAAAAAAAAAACAAACAACAAAAAGACTAAAGCAGCATGGACAGCAATAAAGCTGATAATGGACTCTTGAACAGGATTGCATTTCCAGGAGCTGTGTCCCTGGCTAACAGCTATGTGCATCCCCATCGGCTCCCCCTGAGAGAGCCCTTCGGTGTTTCCTTCCACCTGGACCCGTCTTACTGGGAGCAAGCCTGTGGCAGGCATGCAGCTCACATCTCCTACATCCCATTCCCTGGATACATGGGTGTCTATGACTATCCCTTCGAGCCTGCCTTCATTCGCAAGAGAAACGAGAGGGAGAGGCAGCGGGTGCGCTGCGTGAATGAGGGCTACTCACGCCTGAGAGAGCACTTGCCCAAGGAATTTGCTGATAAGCGGCTCAGCAAAGTGGAGACCCTGAGAGCTGCCATAAGCTACATCAAACACCTGCAGAGCTTGCTGGACTGCCACCCCTTAGGGTCTAACTCTGCCAAGGAGCTCCCGGAAGCTCCCAGATCTGGTCCCCTACGGGAGTGCAACAGTGATGGAGAGTCTAAAACCTCTTCAGCTTCATCACCCTACAGTGAATTTGAGGAGATGGGCAGCTAGGTAATGGCCTCTCTGGAGACAGAAAGCTTCAAGTTCATCTGAAAAACAAATCTAAAACTCTGAGGATTTTTCTACAGATGAGAATGAATACCAGGAAAGGGAAAAACAGCTAGGAAAGATAAAGGTATTTTCAATCTGTCAAAAGACTTTAAATGTTGTCTGTACAAAAACTGAAGATTATTTTAAGCAAACAGATGGCTCTCAGGTTGTCTCAACTGTATTACTAAACTTCCTTTGAATTGTTAAAACAAAAGCACTGTTTGCATTCTACTTTTCATCTGGCTTTTATTCTGTTTGTCTGGTTTATTTTGCCTTTCACTCAACAAGGTGGCAAAACCAGATCAATTCCTTTCAGGAAATTTTCCTCCTCTTTCTCCTGCTTCCTCCAGTAAATGTTATCATTTGTTTTTCTTGACTGCTTACCTGAGGTGTGGTGGGTTACAAACACTTGGGCTGGGAAAGGTAAGGTTTGGATAAAATGTCTTTCCCTAAAATTGTATGAAAACTCAAAATACAAAGAAGGCTACGTTTGGGAATGAATTTCTCTTATGGCATCTTCCAAAGTGAGAGAGGCAACTCATACATTGGACACTGGCTATTTGGTGATTATTTGAAGGATGTTTTTCAGGAAAAGAAAATCTGACACTTTAATTCTAATCAATGCTAGGAAGAGGAAAAGTTCTGTAACTGAAAAAAATGTTCTGAGCCTTTTTTATTCTTTTCTGAAAACTGAATCTGTGAACAAAATAGTCTTGATTATGTCTTTTTCACAGGTCAAAGATTATATGATTAAAAAATATGTTCCTATAGTGGTTAGATACTGATGTGTACAAAAATGGAATATATTGGTTTACATCTGTATGAAGATATATGTATTTCTTCTTTTGTTTAGAATGTTATATCACTTTTTCAAAAATACACTTTTTAAATTAGTATCTGAAAAATCTATGGACTAGGTTTAATTTGTTCCATGCCTACTTAAAAAGATAATTTATCTCCAAATTGTTCTAAAATCTTCTTATCTCCAAGGCCAGATTTAAATAACATTTTGCTATGTGCTTAAATCCCATTCTGAATGTGGGGTAAACTACTTCTTACCCATACACTTCCACAAACCTTGCAAACTTTTGATTTTTTGGCCATATGTGTGTGAAATGGTTTTGTATCTTTTGTCTTGCCTTCATGTCATGCTGACTGAACATCTGAAAAAAAATGTGTATAAATATAAACAAATACTGATTAAATACCTCAAAATGTGTCCATAAATTTCATTTAAATAAAAAATTGAATTTATCATGGCTGTGTTTTTTTTTCACTTTCAATTGATAACAGATGAGATAGCACTGTTTGAAGAAGTAAAGAATTGTTAGGAAAGAATAAAGATGGATAGGAAATTAATATGATCTGCTATCTATGAAACTACATTTTTAATCTAGATTTTAAAATCTAACTAAGGAGCAGGTTTGTGCTATGGGCATCTAATCAAAATCATTTGGTATAAAAATACTCTACTTATTTCTGTCAGACTACTCTGAACATTTATACACTTTTAGCTCATTGTGTCCATGGCAGTCACGGGCTTTGTCCTTCTTTCTTTATGTGGTAACCAGCTTCCTTTTCTAATGACTATTTTGTTCTTCTATGGGCTGTTACTTTTGCAGGGTCTGTTTCCCAGATAGAGTAGAAATCTAGTCACATGGAGAATTCAGATCCAGATCCAAAGCAACTCTTTTCTGGGTGCCTGTTTGTATTTGTTATCCAAGAAAGGGGAGGAGGGCAAGATCTGAATGTCTGATTTGGATCTTTTATTTTTTTTGGCTATTTTTATTTGCTTTGTATTCATTGACAAGAGATTCAACCTCTAACTCTGCCCCAGCTTCGAGATTTCTGGAATTATGCTGCTGGTAACTTTGTCAGTAACAATCCAGGAAGCCTGAATTGCTTTTCTCCCTCAAAGCAGAGATTAAATCTGTGAAAAACATACATTCCTCAGAGTACCCAAGATCAATTCTGTGAAACACAAGAGTTGTAAAGCACTCTGAAAATGAAAAACAGTTCATATACATATAATGACAATAAATAACCAAATCAAACTGAACTACTAAAAAAAAAATAAGAAAAAAATGACCAGAATGACCATTACTTCATGGGCAGGACATGTCTGATAATGCCCCAAATAGAATTTTATGTCAGATAGTCATCACAGAGGTTTGACCCCTACAGAGATATAGCCAGCAGCCATAATCCTCTGATTTCTGAGCCCTAGAGAGATGGTGCAGTCTGACACCTTCTCTGTGATCAGCTAGTTTGGCTGGCTGGAGAAGTGGTCATGGTTCTGCTCCCTTTCAGCTTCATCTTACATGGGCTGAAGTCTCAACAGGAGTCTGAGTGAAAAGCATCACACCCTGGGCCATCAGTGCTGTGAGACTCAGGCTGAACTGCTGCATGTCTGGGACTGGTTTATTTTTTGTATACCCTTAATACTCTGCAGTCAGAACCAAAGCTGGGTTTTGTGAAATAACATTCTGGAAAAGACCTCTGGACCTCAAATTAAGGAGACTGGCTAAAATTCTACATTCCAATAAAACCGTAGTAGGTGGATTACAGGGTTGGGGGGCAGCCAACAAGCCTGTAGTTCACTCTGAATTCCCTCACTCTTCTTCAAAAGCTTTTGAAGACAGGCTTGTAGGACTCACTGTGATTTGGGCATGACCCTGCATTTGCTGAAGCATCAAGAGTTACAGTGGACCTCAGGTTTTACTCATTATGTTTTTGCAGGTGCAGGAAATCAAAAGATGTGTTGCTATGGATCATGGTTTTTAGCCAGGCTAAAAGAAGTTTAGGAGTCCATACATCTCTCTACTAATTTCCCCCTTGAAAAAAATTGGAGACCTCTCAGCTCACTTCAGCTATCACTGGAGATGACAGTCTGAGAGATATGAAATTCCTACGTGGTCCACGAACACTGGTGGTATCGCAGCACATGCCAAATGAGAATCCTTACAAAGGGGAAAGCTAACACTGAACTGCCTTTTCAGTTTGACCCACTTGATGGTCAGCCAGCCCATGGGCACCAGCTGGCCATCAGCAGGCAGACGTGCTTTGTATAACATGCTTCCTCTTGCCTGTTCTGATGGGCTCAGGGGATAAAAATATGAGCATTTGGAGGGAGTTTTGGATTTGGGAGGGTGAAAGGCTAAAGGGTTGAAAAGATGGGGAAGGTGGTGGGCAGTGAGGCCTGGGAATGTATAACACAAATTTGAGCCAAGCTGCATTTACTGTGCTACTCACAAAGGACCTTGCTCATACCCATGATTTAATTTTGATGTGGTGTGGTTCTGGGCATGTATAGCAGATCTTCTGTTGCAGAGTTGTCAGCTGCTGGCACTGAACCCTAACCAATCTCTTCCATCTGCAACGAGATCATAAAGAGAACAACTAGTTACAAATAAATGGAATTTTCACATCTTTTTATGTACTTGCTTTAGTGCCAGCATTATGCTACATTAGCCTGCTCTCTAGATATATCTTTTTTAATTTACAAAACACTGAAGTCATTCCAGGCTCAGCTGCAGAGGGTTTATCCCAGGGGAGCACTCAGGCGGAGGTGATGTGTGTGTCTCCACACCTAGAGGTGTTAAAACTCACTGGTGCTTAATGAATGAAGCTGATAATAAACTGTGTAACGCATAAATGAAATAAATGAGATGTACAAACACAGGGGTGGGTGCTGTGGTGTTTGTGCATAGGAAAAGGAGGAAGGATGGCAGAAGGGAGGAAGAAAAAAAAGTGGTTTTGAAGTGTGCCACACTGCTGGATATTATATCAGCTGCATGACTGAAACAAGGGAAATAAGAAGAAATGAGATATGACACCTCAGGGGAAGATTAATTCCTGAGAAAAAAAGAAGAAAAAAAGACTTGAAGCTAATCTATTTGCAGGCAACCTCTGTGGACATATAAAAATGCTGTGAGATTTTCATAGCAGAAATGTAAATGAGAGCAAGCAAAGCAGCCACTCTCAGGGACCAGGACTTAGTGGAAGCCATGGGTAGGGCTGGAGGGAAGCATGACTCCCTCCCTGGCCACGTGACCAGCTAGTAGGGTGTTTTTAAATTTAAATGCTTTTAAATTTAGCTTTGGTAAAAGTTCTTTAGCGTTGATTATTTTCTTCAAACTTTACTGGAATTTTACGGAAGACATTGTCTTAAAGCAAACATTTCACATTTGCATCTTAGGTGAAGAAAAGTTGCAGTTTAGGTAATTTCAACACTTAGTAATCCCTGCAAAACTTAATAAAGTTATTGCTTATGTGGAGTGTTGGGTAGCAGAAGCTGTGGCTGGGCAGGAGATGGTCATGCAGAGTAAGGATTAGGTGAGAGCACACAGCCAGTGTGACATCCTGCAGGGCAGGCATTTGCAGAGAGCAGCTGGAAAAAAAAAAAAGAGTTTAGACTGAGTTAAAGGAGGTGTCTGTTGACGTGTTACAAAGGGATCTCAGGGTTTCATCTATGTGGACCTAATGGGAAGGTGAGGAGCACATTCACAGTCTCAGAATTGGTTTTCTTTCCAAGAACAGAGTAAAAAACATCAAAACTTTGAAGAGTTAGTAGATGCCTGGAATAACAGATGCTGGGGCTTTTTCTGAGACTTTCTGGGATGAAGCTCTTTGAAGAATAGATTTTATAGAGAAATTTCCAGTACCTCTTCATTTCATCTAGGTCATATATGTAAAAATACCACAACACAGATGCTCCAAATGATAGGCATGTATAAACCAGGCTATTGGACAGCACTAGGAGTATATTCTTCCTGGCACAGTATGGATGTGAGACGACACATACATGGTTAAATCATAGCACTCCTTTCTGTCTTGTTTTTTTTTTTTATCCTAGATTCAGTGGGACAAACTCAACCCCTCAAGAAAGATCTGGCAGCTCTCTCCAAGTCCTGAACCCTATCCAAGTGATAATTATACCTGTTTGAAATCTGGGAGATGAGAAGTAGCCTCCAGCCACTCAACAAAGGCTGCTCCAGTGCTCTGAGGAAGTGGTGCCGGCACTTCCCTTCTCCTTGTCTGCCTCCTGCTGAAACACATTTGCAGAGTTTCTGAAGCCTTTAAGGCTTTTCTAGAGACCTGGTGAAACCAGTCCCAGTATCTCATGAAGTATCATCGCATGCGAAGACAGAGATACCCCTATGGGCATAATTAATGCAGACAAACCTTAATGTGTTTTTTTTTTCCCCCTCCAGTTGCAAATGTATAATTAATAGTTCCAATTTACATGTTTGATCTGCTTCTTTAATGCTTCAGATGTCTTTGAAGGAAGGGGAAGACCTTGTGATTTGATCTGGAGTGCCTAGGATATGCTCAGTGTTTATGTGGGCAGATCCCCTGTGCCCAGTGCCAATCAGATGTGGAGGGCTACTGGCTTGCAGATGTGGGGCAGGAGGGCAGGGGCTGAGGATGAGCCCCTCCACCCCAAGCCACCATTTCCCCAGGGCTCACCTGAGTGATGAGGGTACCTATGGCCCGGTGGTAGAAACCTTCTGCAAACAAGAGAAGCTAATCCTCCTACAAACAGACCTGCAAGTCCATGCTCCTGTAGTGTAAAAGAAATGAAAGGCATAGGGATGAAAAACACATCCACTTCAAACAGGGAAATTTCCATTTGAAGTGCCGTTTTGAGTCAAATCCTCCCCAGCAGCAGCAGTTTTTTTCCTCAGTAGTGTGTATCAATTTCTTCTGACAACAATTTCATGGCTTCAGGATAAACAAGCCCAACTCCATTGGTATTATATTTTACAACTACAGACAGACCATGGAGATTAAAATTCTTTGGCTGAGTCACCAAAGATGGAGAGGGGGGAGGTGGGTCTGCCAGGCATCGTGAAAGGTGGGTTGAACACAAAACAAACTGAAGCCAGCTTTTCATCTCCAGCAGTGCCATGGAGGCCAGGCCTTCCCTGCTCCAGGAGGAAGGTGGATGCAGGCAGTGGGCAACAAGGGCAGAGCTAAGGGGACACCATTGCAAGGGCCCGTGTGTGCCACCTAGATGGCAGCTGTGGCTTCTTGCCCTCACATGGTGGCTGACTCAGGACTGGTGAGGCCTCGGGGCTGGTGAGGCCTCGGGGCTGGTGAGGCCTCAGGGCTCTTCTCACCCCTTACAGTGCAATATTAATTGCTCATTTTCCTCACAAACAGGAGTTTTGTGAAGCTGAAGAAGAAAATAATTTCTGGTTGATCCACAGGAGTTTTGGTTTTGTTTTGTTTTGTTTTCCCACTGGAACCAAAGGCCTCCCTTATATGTTTTCTTCCCTGAAGTGCAGTGTTTTGGTTTGATCTCTGGATTTTTTGAAGTCCTTCAAGAAGTAAAGTGAAACAAAACCCCGTATGCTGACACACGTGGCTGAAATGTTTCCCACTGAAAGCATCAGTCCCTTTTCCTGGTCCACCCTCCTTTCCCACCTTCCAGATTAAACCCTCTTATGCATTTAATGTGAAGTCTAGATGAGTAAAATATAATTTATCAGAAAAAAAAAAAAAAAGAGTTCTGCTGGAGCTAAACCACCCTGTGTCACTCCAGCTTGCCCTGGGAAGCTGCCTTCCCTTGGAGGGCGGCCAGAGAGAGCTGGTTTAGGCCATTGGTGGAAGCTTCTCTGCTTAAGGTTGCCTTGTGCACAGCTTTAATGCCTTTCTGCAAAGGAAACTGGAACCAGCCAGAAGATGCCACTGAATTATTTTCTCTTACAGTGGATGACTTTTTTATTGCATCAGATTAAGGTTTTAAACCTCAGCATCCAGCCCAGCTACTACTCCACACTAGATGTTACCCTTGCAAGCTTGACAGATAGGGGTAGTTCTGGCCTACCACTGGCACCTTCAGGAGTCCTCCAAGAGCCTCTGCTGGCTGTCCCCTCAACTGAAGGTGTCAAAAAACTGTTAACTTTCTTCACACTCAGAGCATGTCTGGAGTCCAGACAAAGGAGGACTCAAATCCTCTAGGGCTGTCCCAGCCTCTCTTCCTGAATATCCTGCTCCAAGGGATGCTGGTTTTTGCTGAGAAATGCTTGTATAAATATGGTGGGAAGATCCCTAGAAGACTTCCCCTGCCTCTACAGTTGGCATTAATATTAGGACTAACTCAGTTACGAGCTCTCATTTCTCTCTTACTGATCTATCTACTTGCTGCATGGCTGGGTTTTGGGACAGCAGCACAGTCTGGACAATCAGCAGGGCACTTCCTTTCCTCAGCAGATTGGTCAGCTCCTGGGCATTGCATGGGGCATGCTGCAGGTTGCAGAGGGCAACTCTGGTCTCCCAGGTTGCCCTCACAGCACTTCTTGTACATGTCTCACCCCTGTTCTACCCTTTCTACTTTCTACTCTTGTGTTTTCACATCCACTTGCAAAGATAAGTCAAGGCTGTTCCTAGACAGAGTGAGTGACTCATGGGGTTTTGTATGTGAGGAATGAGAGGTTGTGTCTTCACCCTCTTTGTGATGGAGGCAATAGGACCCCAACATCCACATAAGCAACCTGGCATGCTTTCAGCTTCTGTCCCTTAACACATGAACACATGAAGATGGCAAATTGAGGTGGTGTGTTTAGTACTTCTCACAAGTCTGACTTCTGTATCTTCAAAGCACAGAGGAATTTAGACACCTCACTGGCACTGAACTCAAGGTAAGTAGTATCTGTCTCAGAGGCTCCGCTTTGTAGACAGAGAGCTACCAAAAACTTCTCTAAGTTTTGAAGTGACTACTTGAAACTCTGAACAGCTTACAAACTTATCTGCTGCCCTTTTAGATCATGAAAGAAATTAACCCATCACTCCAGCAGTTCTAGAATCTGCAGGAGAAGATGCCCATCTGCTGCACACCTGAAGGGCTGGCACTAAGCATGGGACAGCTGGGGCCAGGCTCTGCAGAGAGGTACTGCCATGCTCAGCAGGACTCATAGGCACAGAAGGAGACAATCCCTGAATCAGAGCTTAAATAGAAAAGATTGATTAAAAGTGAGCATAAAGAAAGTGCTTTTTTTTTTCTTTTTGCAGATAGGGCATCAAGACACAGGATGATCAAGCAAGTTTATACAGGCTGGACAGGAGAGCTGAAAACTGTTCTCTAGAGATGTACCCAAATGCCTCACCCTCCTCCTGAACTTTTCTCTCCAGGAACCAGTCTGGGATGGAGGATTCACTTTCTGCCAGAGGATCAGGAAAGGAGACAGCAGTAGTGCTCTTGGCTGCTATTGATAATCATCAAATAGCTTGAATTCCTGCCCGAGAGACAAGGAAACAAATATTTGTCTCACAGACAAATGGCTTCGTGTTTCTCAATCAAGATAAAACTTTTGTCTCATCCACTGACCATTAATGGAAGAGCTCTAGGGGTCTGGCAGGAAGAGCAACCCGAAGCCTGTGTCTCCTCAACTAACCTGATCTGTGGAAGTCTTTCCCAGGACACCTGCAGCCCTGCAACTAAGGTGGGAAGAGATGAGGGGAAGGGGAGGGACAAGCCCTCTCCAGAGCAGCATGCAGCTCCTGGCATGCAATGTGCCTGTGAGCAAGGGTCTCCCTCCCTGCTTGCCCCTTGGAGGCTCATCCAGCTGCCCTATGAGCACTGCAACGCTCCAAGATCCCTTCCCAGGGCAGGGAGGATTCTGTGCCATGGAGGTGCTCACTGGGCCTCCTAGGGGAGGACCCCAGCCCAGCACTCCCTGCACAGCACTCCCTGAACCCAGTCACTCTCCAGCCAGCCCTGCCTCATATTTTGTGCTGGGCAGTTTCCACAGGTGGGGAGGTTTCCCCTCCACTCCAGGGCTCAGTGCCCCCACCACAGAAGGCTTCAGGCCTGCAGACACACACAGGCTATGTTGGGAAGGAGGTGGACAAAGTCCTTTCTGATACTCAAAATGGAGAAAAAAAGTGCTCAAAAACTAACAAATAAATGGAGAAGAAAATGTTTGTCACAGTCCTTTTTCTATCTGACTGATAAAAAGCCACTCCTATTAGAGATGAATGGAGAATATCCCTTTAACAACAACTACAGTATAAATATCCTCCAGGGAAAAAGTAATTTACAGCAATTCTTTTTTCTTCCTCATCCAAGATGTGGTGAAGGATTTGGCAGGGCAACAGTGGAGGAACTGATCAGACTACCAATGATTTTAAAGCTTCATAACTTGTCTGTGAATGCCACAAATTTACAGCCCAACAATAATAAGCAGTAGTCAAAAATAACCAGCTTGATTTATTTTTTTTTTTTAAGATTAAAAGTGCAAACAGGTTACAGTTCTTAAAAGCCAAGAGCTGGGCAGCCAGGTGATTTATCAGCAAGGCATTCCTCCATCTGGGAAACCCACCTTCAGCTTGGAACTGCAAAATGTTATGGAATTCTACTTTTTTGGGGAAGTACAATCTGAAGCCTGCTACTTGAACAGTAAAATATAAACAAAGCACAGCACTTGTACCCCGAGATCTGATCAATCTAGCCACAGAGGGATACTGCTGCCCACAGAGCCCTGGGAGGTTTTGGTGGCTGGTCTACCTTGGGTGCTCTTGCTGTAGAAGAGCCAAGATGAAGCTGTACACAATCCCTGGTACACTGCAGGCTCGGCAGGGTTCAGAGATACACATCCTGCATTATTTCAAGCACTTTGTTTTCTTTTTATCTCCCTCCTGTTCCCCCTAAACATTTCATCATGAATCCCTAATGCCTTGTTCTTGAGTGTGTACATTCACAACCATCATCAGGCTGCTATTCTCCCTGGGCAGCTCTAACCTATGAGGGTGCACAGACTTAATAATCTTCTACCACTTAATTGACTCAGGTAACACGATGCTGCTCTAACACATCAGGACTTGGACCTTATCACACACCCACCCACCTCCCCATCTTCCCCTGTGGGAGATGCTCCCCTCCTTCCCCTTGGGTGCCCATGGGGGCCCCTCCCCACCTATTTCTTCTTCCCGTACTGACACATGGCAGGATAATAGGTTCCCCAGGTTTGCACTTCACAGGAAAGAGCAGAAAGCCTGACCTGCCAGACTTCCCACCCCATGCTGGCTCACAGGGAATGATAAAGGAGAGAGGAAGAGCCTGGGCTCCCACCTCACCTCCCTTACACGAGGCACAGCGTTCACAAGGGGGAAAAAA
>VYZU01056936.1:0-12335 GCA_013401355.1 Ceyx cyanopectus | reverse complement strand
GGAAGGATGGGGGGGCAGGAGGGTGGGGGGGTTGTGCCCTTCCCACTCCATTTGCCCCTTCCTCCACCCCCCATTCTGCCCCCCATGGCTGCTGCCACCACCACGGTGCCAGGGTTTGGTGCTGGCCCAGCCACCAGCGGGTGACAGACACTCTCTGTTTTAACCCTTTCTTGCCCAAAGGAGATGAGAAAAGGAAGGAGGGGAGAAACTTAAGGGTTGGAAAAACCAAGCTCCAAAGAGCTTTAAGGAAAAGACTCCCAAGAAAAGGAAATCTGTACAAAGAGTTATATGTACAAAGCCAGAGGGACCCCCCCACCCCACACCCTCCAGGTGCCAGTTGTGCCACCGTCACCACTGATGGTGTGGAGCAGGGACTGGGAAAACCCCAGACTGGGCCCAGTATCAGATGGGAAGTGGGTTCAGAAGCTGGATTCAGGAAGGCAGGGATTGGGATTGGAGAATGGATGGAGTTCTCCTTGGATGCTGGCTGGTGGGCATGGCACTGGGCATGGGCATGGCACTCTCCTGACACTCTGCTCTGCCCTCCCCTCCCCAAAACAGCCCCTTTAGGGGAGTGCTGGTGCTCCTGGTGCTACTGGTGCTACTGGTTCTGTGTCCAGCAGTGCCAAGCTGGAGCCAGATTGGGAGTCTCCACTGGGATTCACTCACCCCGTGGCAGCAGAACTCACTGGGATGGGATGCGAGGTGCGGGGGTGGGGAGGGGAATCCACCACAAGGACCCCCCACAACCCCAGGCTGCTCCTGCTGGCACCGGCACCCTCAGACTGGCAGGAGGTGCCCATTGCCCCAGGAGATCTGCTCATGGTGCTTGTGATGGGAGCTCCAGCTGAAGACTGTGGGTAGAGCCAGGTCTGGAGATCTCCACCGGGATCGATTCTCCTCACAAACCCCACCGGGTGCAACGGGACTGGGCAGGGGGTTGGAATCCGATCAGTGCGGTCACCCTGGTGGATCTTCTCGTGGTGCCTGTGACGGGACCATCTCATTTCCAGTAAACTGGGAACAACAGTGCTGGTGAAACTGGTACCACACCTGGCAGAACCAGGTCTGGAGATCTCCACTGGGCTTGATTCTCCTTGCAAACCCAACTGGGTGGAAGGGACTGGGAGCTGGGGAGGGGGGTTGGAATGCAACAGGTGCACTCAGAAGGGCAGGAGGCGCCCATCACCCCGGTGGATCTTCTCGTGGCGCTTGTGGTGGGAGCTGTGGCCGAAGCCCTTGCCGCAGACACCGCAGACGTAGGGCCTCTCTCCAGTGTGGGTGCGGCGGTGCTGGGTCAGGGTGGACTTGTCGGTGAAGCTCTTGCCGCAGTCGCCGCAGGCATAGGGCTTCTCCCCAGTGTGGATGCGGCGGTGGCGGAAGAGGTTGGAGCTGACGCTGAAGCGCTTGCCGCAGTGGCCGCACTGGAAGGGTTTCTCCCCCGTGTGGATCCTCATGTGCTTCACCAGGTCGGCGTTCTGCCCGAAGCTCTGCCAACACTCCCCGCACGTGTTGAGCGTCGCCGCCTTCCTCCTCCCTTTCCCGGTGCCACCGTCGCCCGCACCGTCCTGGCTCTGGCCGCCGCACCTTGGTGGGTGCTTGCCGGCCGGGAGACGCCAGAGGGGTTTCTTGCGGTGGGAGCCGCGGCTGAAGCTCTTGCCGCAGTCGCCGCAGACGAAGGGTTTCTCTCCACCGTGGACATGGTGGTGCTGGGGGAGGTCGGACTTGGCAGTGAAGCTCTTGCCGCAGCCCCCGCAGGCGTGGGGTTTGTCCCAGTCCCCGCAGGCGTGGGGTTTGTCGCCGCCGTGGATGCGGCGGTGGCGGCTCAGGCCGGAGCTGATGCCGAAGCTCTCGCCGCAGTCAGGGCAGCGATGGGGCGGCGGCGGTAGCGAGGGGGGCACAGCGGCGGTGACCCGGTGGCGACGCCGGTGAGTGGCCAAGCCCGAGCTCTGGGCGAAGCTCTGGCCGCACTCCACGCAGATGTTGGGGTTCTCCTCCGCCTGCCCCCCGGGTTGAGCAACAAAGGCTTTGCGCTTCCGGATGCCTGGGGCAGGGCGGAGTTGGGGGGGCAGAGGCAGAAGCGGCGGCACCGCCGCTCCCTCCGGGGGCTGCCCCATCACCGGGCACTTGGCCTTGCGGGGGGACATGGCCGGGGTAACGGGGTGGGGGGGTCACCCCAGGAACTGCATCCACTGAGACACCCCAGGGTGGGTCAGACTCCCAGTTCCTGCAACTGGACGGGGGGGGGGGGGGGGGGACCCCCCCTTTTAGCCCCCCCATTCTTGTGGAGGCCCCCGGGGTTTTTTTTGGGGGGGGGGGGGTGACACCCCCTGTTAGACCCCCCGTATCTGTGATGAGCTCCCGGGTTTTTTTTGGGGGGACGGGGTCAAATCCCTGGTCCTCCCACAAAAGGTGGGGGTCAAATCCCTGGTTCCTGCAGCGAACCCCCCCGGAATCCCCAGTGAGCAGGGGGGAGACACCCAGAATCTACAGTCGGGGGTCAGACCCCCGGGACCTGCAGTGGGGGTTGGGGGCTCAGACCCTCGGTCCCGCGATGGGGATGGAGGGGATCCCCCGATTCCTGCCCCAGGGGTGGGGGGAGTGTGTGGGGCTGAGACACCCCCCTCAGGTACTCACGGTGTGGGCGGGGGGCTCCCCAGTTCCTGAGCCCCGGGCAGCGCTGGGGGGGTTGATACGAAGGTGATGACGCTGCCGCCCCCCCCCTCGGGTTGGGGTCCGGGGGTCTGGGGCTGCCTCACACGGTTTGGGGGGGGATGGGGGGTTGGGGGGTCTCCATTCCCAGCCCGTTCCCGTCCCTCCAACCGCTCCCGGCGCGGACAATGGAAGCGGTGGCGACGGCGCTGACCCAGGAAGCCCAACCCCCTCCCGACCCCTCCCCCCCGAGCCCGACCCCTCACCTTCCCACCTCCCCCCCCCAGNTGGGGGGGGGTCCCAGTGTGAACCCCAAAATCCCAGTGCAACCCTCTGCACCCCCCAACCCTGGTAAAATAATTCTGGTCAAATACTTCTGGTAAATATTCCTGGTAATAAATTATACTATTGGTAAAATGCTTCTGTGCACTTCATTTTCTCTGGCCACATCTCCAGGAAGAGATGAAATCTGTAGGATTTCAGGAAAGGGAAAAAAACCCCAACCCAATAAACTACCTAGAAGCAAAATATTCCCAAACACCTAGTCTGCATCTTTCCACCAAAGATTCTAAAACTTCCTTAAAATATCTTTTTTTTTCCTATGGTGTCCAGTCACAGGATATGGGATAATGGGTATTAATGAGGACATAGGAAGATCCAGCTCAGCTTGAGGAGGAAGTTTATTATTGTGAGGGTGATGGAGCCCTGGATGTCCAGGATTTTCCTTCTCTGGACACATTCAAACCCACTTGGATCTGTTCCCATGTGGCATGTCCCAGATGATCCTGCTCTGCCAGGGGGGGTTGGATGAGATGATCTCCAGAGGTCCCTCCCAACCCCTACCATTAAGATTCTATAATTAGAATTAAATTAAATCAAAGGAGCTCCTAGTTACGGTTTTTATAGGTTGGGTTTTAAAGTGGCTTTTAAAATCCTCTGCTGGCACAGCTCTGGGGGGGTCATAAATTTGTCTTTTGAGCTAAAACTGAGAGAAAAATGGGGCATTTGAACCAATATGAGAGTCAGAGGCCAGAAATCAGCCTGTGGGATCCCAGTGGGATGCTTGGAAGGTTTGGAGATGTCAGGAAGCAGCTGTTGGGCTTAGAAAAGGATTTATTGTGCTGGAGGGAAAACTGCAGGACCTGGAGGGGGTGATTACATAGCAAAAAAAGGAGCTGGAGACATCCCAGGTTGAAAAGTGGAGGCTGATCCCATGGGAGGAGGTGATGGGGGAACAGCCAGGGGGTTAAAGCAGCTCCCTGTGGTGTTGAAATCTCTCCTGTGAAGCACCCATCAGTGCTGGCCATGGAGGGGTCCAACATCCCCAGGCTGATGCTGCTGGAAAGCTGAGGCCTTGATCTGTCATTTCATTGTACCTTAAAAAACCCAAAACAACCAACCAAACACCAAACAGGAATAGAACCCCCCCCGAAATCACCTTGGGAGCTTTACAACAGGGCTTGGGATTTGCTGCTTGGCTTCAGTGAGGCTGAAAATTTCTAATATCCCCTAAAACCCCACAGAGAATCCCAGTAAAGTGTAAAACACCAGAACAAAGCCTGGTGAGAACCAAACAACCTCGTCCTGTCATAAATCCCCCCCAAAACAACCCAATTTTCCTTCTCTTCTTTTCTTGCAGTGGATCCATGTGAGCCAATGACCACGAGAAGCAGCATCAGGTGCAGGGGGTTCATCTCTCTGCACCAAAAGCCTTGATTTTTGGCTGTGAAAAGGACTCCTGGAGCTGGTTTGGATTCGTGGTGTTTGCTGCTTTGACTCACATGGGTGGTGGGAATGCAGCTGGGAAGGGGATGCTGCTGGGCTCCTCCTTCAGGTACCTCTTGGTGGAGCTGCTGAAAAACAAGAAAACAACCCTGGAGATTCCCCCTCAGGCTCCTCCAGACTCAACAGCCCCAGTTCCCTCAGCCTTCCTCCCCAGGGGAGATGCTCCAGCCCCTTCATCATCCTCACAGCCTTTCCTGGACTCTCTCCAGTAGATCCCAGTCTCTCTTAAACTGGGGATCCCAGCACTGGACCCAGTGGATCCCAAATGTGGCCTCACCAGGGCAGAGCAAAGGGGCAGGGGAACCTCCCTACACCTCCTGGGCACAGTTTTCTCAATGCCCCCAGGGTGCCAATGCCCTTTGTGGCCACAGAACCCATTGCTGCCCCGTGGAGAACTTGCTCCAACAGGACTCCAGAGCCTTTCTCCTTGGAGCTGCTTCCCGGCAGGTCACCCCCAACCTCTCCTGGTGCCTGGGGTTGTTCCCCCTTAGCTGCAGCACTCTCCACTTGTCCTTTTTGAACCTGATGAGGTTGCCCTGCTGCCCAGCTCGCCATCCTGGGCAGCTGGATGGCATCACCACCCTCTCCCTTTTCTTACCTGTAGCGTTTGGTGTTGATGAGCCAGTGCACAAAGTCCTTGGCCTTCATCCTGTCCAGGTAACGGGTGAAATCGCTGGTGAAGGTGCCCTCTGAGTGCCTCTTGATGTCTGAGGTGAAGCTCTGTGAGCTCTGTGATCCATACTCCTGCCATCTGCTTAGGGGAGGAGAACCTGCTTTGATGCCCATCACTAGCTGAGGTCCCTGGGCAGGGGTTGCATCCTCTAAAGGACTTTATCACACATAAAAAAAAAAAGATCATTTTCAGTTTCTGGTGGGTCTGCCAAGCCTGGCCAGGGTTGTTCCTGAAGCCAACTAGATGCAACATTCCTACTCCGTGTTGTCTTCCCTACGTCTTCCTTGGCACTGGTGGGTTTGTGACTCCACCCTGGTCCCGTCTTGCTGCTCTGGGCAGGAACTGTGATGCTGGCCTGAGGTTTGGATTGACCTCCTCCAGCTCCAGGGTGGAAGAGCTGATGTTGGGGTTCGAGGCAGAAAGTCCCCAAAGGGTTTTCCTCTGCATGTCCCTGCAGCCTGTGGCTGGTCTGACAGAGCCAAGAAACCCAGGCAGGGGGATGTGGCAATCAGAGACCCAGAGTGGGGAGGAGCTCCAGGATCATCCAATCCCACTTCCATCCCAACAATATCCATCCCAACAAAACCAAATACTTGGTTTTTAAACTCCTGCAGGGTTGGTGACTCCCCTCCTCCCTGGGCAACCTCATCCAGAGCCTCCCAGGGAAGGATTTAATCCCAATATCCCATCTAAACCTCCCCTGATGCAACTTGAGGCCAATTCCTGGTGACAGCCACAAGGGAGAGGGCTGAGCTGTCATGACAGCCCCTGCCTGTGCCAGCCACCTCCATACCTGGATGCAGCATCCAAGTCCTCAGGGCTCATCTGCCACCCCTCTTGGATCAGCAGAGCAACCACCAGCCCAGAGAGGAGCAGCCAGGGGATGATCTGCATTTGTCTGTCTGGAGAAGGCACAAAGGGAGACATGAGTGTCCAGGATTGGAATTGCCATCGAGCATCCCCCACCCCCCAGCCCCAGCCCCAGCGGAAGCCCAAACACAGATCCAACAGGAGACAAACTCATCCCAGGTCTCTTGGCAGCCTTTTGATGGGTACCAGTAAAAACTGGACCCTCACCATGACCTCGGTGCCTTGGAAGCTGCAAGAGCAGCTTTGCTTAAAGATCTAGTGTGTTGCAATCAACCTGATCACAAACTTTCCATTTTTTCTGTCTCTAGGAGCAATATTTCTACCTCCAGCTTATCACTGGAGAATCTTCCTGACCATTAACTGCTTAGAAAAGCAGCTTTCAGAGGAGCTGATTCAATTAGAGCTGTACATTCAGTAGCTTTGCTGGGCAAAATGGTGGGGGTAAAATGCCAACCCCTCCACCCTTTTTTATTGCTGCAAATCAGGCTTTTGGTTGCCTCTCACCAAGAACTTTCTCTCCTTTGGTTTCAATTCTTCAGAATCTGGGAGTGGGAAGGGAGGAAAAAGCCACTTACCTCTTGCAGAGCCTTCCCCTAAAAGCAAGATCTTCTGGTTCCCTCCTTGGAGCTGCTTGTGGCCAAACTCTTCTCCTTGCCAGGGCTTTTAAGCTTGTCAGCAGGATGCTGAGAGCTGACAGGGAGGTCACTGGTGCTCCTGGTTTTAGTTGGACGGGTCATTCTGAATCATTACAGGATCAGTTTTGGGTTTATTTTTAAGTGGGGTTGTTGCAACAAAAAAAAAAAGAGCCAGAAAAAGTCATCGCCGTGTTTTCCAGCTGGTGCCTTTGGAGGGGATTTGTTGTTGTTGCTGTTTCTCTTGTTTCTATTTTTATTTCCTTTTTTTCTCCCTCTTCTTGGACCAAAGGACTGACCTATTGGCTTCCTCCTTCCAGGTGAGATGCTCCCTTCTGGCCACGGAGGGCCAGACGATGCCCCTGCCCACGGGGCTGCCCTTTCCAGCACCTTTGGCTTGAGTGGAACAAACATCCAGGAGAAAAGCAAGAGGCAAAACATCAAAGGAGAATTTGGATTCCCAAACACCCGCAGCTCGGGTATCCCAAGCCTCCCACAGCCCAAAATGTGGGTTACAGCTCAGCAGCTGGACTGATGCTGCTGTGGAGCTGAGCTTGGGCTTGTCCCCCAGCTGCCACTGGGGCCATTCACCAGTTGCTTCACTGGGGGGTGGTGGGGGGTGGCTGCAGAGCCCATGGGACATCCAGGCTCAGCCCAGGAGCTGGAGGAACATCTCAGCTCATCGGGCCAAGTTTTGCAGGGGTGTCTCCTGGGAACTGAACTCATGAGGAGTTTATCTAACCCTTGACTCCCGGGAGGGAAAACAGGATTAAATGCACAATTGAGGCAGCTCTAAAGACCCAGACCTGGCCCTGGAGGCTCTGACAGCTCCCAGGTGGGCATGGAGCAAAGCCCTCAGCTCCCTGAAGATGCTGAGAGGCAAGATGAGCTTTTGAGGGCTGAGCACTAAGAGGATTGCTGGCAGGCTGCATTTCTGGGGCAGCTTGGGGACATTTGGGGACCAAAGGACATCTGGAGTTCGATGCCTGGGGGACTCAATGTGCCCTTTACACAGGGACAGGGTCAGTGGGCAGAGAAAACCCAATCTCAGGCCCCTTGGCCATGTTTATCCCTCAACCACCAGAAGACAAGAAGGCTCCAAGGGCTGATTTTTCTGCCACTTCTTGTCCTCTCCTCCTGGGACCTTTTTCTCGTGGCTGGGTCATTATCGTTATTATTCCACCAAAGAGATTCCTCTAATTATTGGCACTGTCAGAACGTGTTCAGGGGACACTCATCCTTTTTAATTAGGGGCAGCAATGGCCTTATGAGAAAGCCTGACAGAGGAGGAGGAGGAGGAAGGCAGGAGACTAATGAGCTGAACCTTCAGAGGAGAGGTCCACAGCTCTCCTACCTGCCACTTGGATGGGATATTTATTAACTCCACCAAATTAGCTCACGATGACACTGTTTGCAACGTCCCCCACAGAGACACATGAGGTGTCTGCAGTGGTTGGGGGTGGCTCAGGAAGGGAGAACTTGAGCTCGGCCAGCACAGGGCTTTGTCATCATCCCTCTTGGTCCTCAGAGTGGGGTTGGAGAAATGTCTTCACGTGATACCTCCTCCGCTGGCCACGGGGGATTTTTCACCACTCTGCTGGGATGTGATGCTGTCACCTCTCCAAGTGTCCCCTGTGGTCCTCAGCTTCCCAGCTGGGTTGAGTTGCTGGTGGTTCTCCTGCCCCGGAGGTCGTGCACCACAGGGGCACAACCCCGTGTTTTCTGATGCACAAGCAGAGCTGGATTTTGTCTCAGTTTAGGACTTGGAGGGGTTTTATGGTCAGCAGGTGGCAGCCTTTCCCTGCCCATCCTTTCCCTGCCCATCCTTTCCCTGCCCATCCTTCCCCTGAGCATCCTTCTCCTTCCCATCCTTTCCCTGCCCATCCTTCCCCTGAGCATCCTTCCCCTGAGCATCCTTCTCCTTCCCATCCATTCCCTGCCCATCCTCCTTCCCATCCTTTCCCTGCCCATCTTTCCCCTGAGCATCCTTCTCCTTCCCATTCTTCCCCTGCCCATCCTTCCTCTGATCATCCTTTCCCTGCCCATCCTTGCCCTGCCCATCCTTGCCCTGATCATCCTCCTCCTTCCCATCCATTCCCTGATCATCCTTCCCCTGATCATCCTTTCCCTGCCCATCCATTCCCTGCCCATCCTTCCCCTTCAGCTGCCTGCAGACCCCTCCTCATTGCTCAGCAGCTCCCAAAACACGTGGCCTGGCCTTGGATCCTTGGGGGTAGAAGACCCCCAAGGTTCTTGTTTTCCCCACGTTTGAAGGTGTTTTGTGACCTCCCACCACGATTTGATTCCCGTGAATCAGACTGTGCTGCCTCTGGCTGGCAGTGGCATCACTGGGCAAAGGAACCTTCTCAAATCAGTGGTTGAACCTGAACCACCTCCTGCAAGGTGATGCCAAGTGTGGTTTCAGTTTCAGCATCTTTGGGGTTTGTTTTTTTTTCCCTCTCTTCCCTCTGTTTAGCTTTCCAGGTGTTTTAAGAGCAAAGGGGGAGGGGGGGAGCACTAAAGAAAGACCTTCTGTGTTCCCACCCAGGTATTTTGGCAGCCCTGAAGAGATGTGGATTGTTTTCCTGCCTCTTTGCCCCTTTGTTTGTGCTTTTTAGGTGGGAAACAGTAGCTGCCTTTGATGCTGCAGCCTCCTGCCTGCTGCTGGTGGCTGGAGGAGGAATGGGCTGGGATGCAGAGATGGTGCCAAGGCTGTGATGAGCATAATTAGAGCTGTGAGCAATTAAGAACAGGGGTCAATGCCACGTAGACCTTCCCAAAGTCTTTCCTAGGCTGTGTCCACCCCATGGTGGATCTGGATCTCCCCTTCAGTGGGTGGGAAGAGTCTTGTTACCCCAACGAGGTGTTTGGCTTCAACCTCTGCTAAAACTGGGGTGGCTGCTGGAGCAGAGATGCTGCCTTCAGACTCATGGAAGGCAAAAAAAAAGAGAATTTGGGGGTTGGCTGTTAAAAGAAGGGCTGAGGAAACTCAAACGTTTTCTTCTTTTGATGAATCTGCTTTTTCACCCTTTGCTGTTAGAAGGAAACTGGGTGAGACCTCTCCTGCCTCTGCCTCCCATCACTTGTCCTGAGCACTGAACATCCATCACCCATCAAGGCAAGCTGCTGGGTGCCAAGGCCACGCTTTCTACCTGAGAACCTTCAGCAACGAGCCTGAAGAAGTTGAAAAGGTTGGATGAGAAACCAGTTTGCACCCAGGCGAGACTGGGAGATGTGGGAAGCTCACATGGGGAATTGCAGGCAAAAATGCATTGGGGTTGAGCAAAAAGCTCTGGGATCTGGAGACCTGGTGGGTATCCAGCTCTGGTGACACTGATGCTGAATGTCCCTGCTCCTCCTCAGCAGTGGGAGCTCTGCTGGGCACTGGCCAGCTCTGAGGCTCCAGCCTTGGGTTGATTGGAGCTCTTCCCCTCCTGCAATCAGCATCGCTGGGGGAGCAGGATGAGGGACACCTGCCTGAGCCCTCCCTGCCTTCAAAACCTGCTGCTCAGGGCCTTGGGAGCTTTGAGCCCTGGGAGTTTCCACCTCTCCTCCTCCTCCTCCCTGCTTGTCCTTGTGCTCCCTGGGTGCTCTCAGTACAGAGAGGTGGCTGCTTCCCTTTCACCTTCAGAGGAGAGCAGATGCCACGAGCTGTGCCAGCTGCTGGTGAGGTGGTTTTGTGAGCAAGCTGGGGGGGGATGTTGAGCAGGATCAGCCTCTCGGGGCACCCTGGACCAGGGCTGGTGTGTGGTGGGAGCTGAGCTGGGGTAGTTCTGGAGTGTGTGGGGAGCTCCTGGGGTGATGCCAACGGTGCTGGGGGTGTGTGGGAAGGTTCAACTCCAGACCTTGGTGCTTAAAGTGCCTGCAGCCTGCCCAAGTGCTGGTGAGGGTGGTTTTATTCATTACCCTTTTTCATTTGAAACAAGAGGAGATGGTGGTGAATGGTTTCCTCTCTGCTAAACGTCCCCTTAGCTTCGAAATGCAGAAAACTTGGACAGGTTTCTTTTTTTAACCTGCCTCTTCTCCCTGTCTACGATGCTAAAAAAAACCTTCTGCACCCTCACGAGCTGAGTTACCAGCCTGGGGAGGCCAAAAAGTCCTCAGTGGAGACTCCAAGATCCGTGGCAGAAGCTTGAATTTCCCCATCCTATCTCCGTGGGTCTGCAGCAGGTTTCTGGGTGGTGAAGCATCCAAGTGGCTCTTCAGTTTGCAAGTCAAAAAAATTCCCCTTCTCTGGCTGTTTGCAACGATTTTCAGCCTGGCAGCAGCTGCTGGTAAGCAGCTAATGAAACCTGACCGTGCCATAAATCACCCCCTCTCTGCATTCAGCTGCAGCCATGAATCCTGGGCGTGGTGCTGCAATTAGATGACAAATGAAGCCTCAAGATTCACTTGCTTGTTGATGGAGAGAAGCTGTGTTTGCTCAGCCGGGGCTGGTTGGACTCAATCTACCCCAGGGGAGGTTGAATGAGGAGCTCGGGGAGCTGCTCCCTCCTCCAGCTGCACAATTCAGACCCTTTGGTCTCAGCTTCTTCACCTGGAGACTGAAAGTTTGGCCCCTGGATTGAACCAACTGGGGTGTTGTTTTTTTGGCTAAATTGAAATTATCAGAACCCTTTTTCTAAGATGTTAGTGCAGGGGCTTTGTTCTTTGTGCAGGGACCTTTATTCTTCTTGCAGGGACCCCTTTTANTTATTCCCCTTTCTTCTTGCAGGGACCCCTTTTATTCCCCTTTCTTCTTGCAGGGACCCCTTTTATTCCCCTTTCTTCTTGCAGGGACCCCTTTTATTCCCCTTTCTTCTTGCAGGGACCCCTTTTATTCCCCTTTCTTCTTGCAGGGACCCCTTTTATTCCCCTTTCTTCTTGCAGGGACCCCTTTTATTCCCCTTTCTTCTTGCAGGGACCCCTTTTATTCCCCTTTCTTCTTGCAGGGACCCCTTTTATTCCCCTTTCTTCTTGCAGGGACCCCTTTTATTCCCCTTTCTTCTTGCAGTGCAGGAAATTTCTCCTTGCAGGATTTTTTATTCCAGGGCCTTGCACAGGAAGGTTTGAGCCCCCCCCAGCTCGAGGGAGGGGTTGCCTTCAGACCTGCAGCTCCCATACCCAGCTGCAAAGCCTCTTGGAGCCCCAGGTACCTGATTTGACCCCTCTGGGCTCATTTTGGATCTGCAGGGCTGGTGCTCAACAGAAGGGGTGAGGAAACTCAAAGCCAGGCTCTTCTCCTCACAGAGATGCTGCCTACAGCGAAGAGGAGCTCAGCTTGGCTCTTTAGTGATGTTTAACTTGGGTTTTGAGCTCCAGATCCCAAGGCAAACAGTGTGGCAGGGATCCAGGATAGAGCCCTGTGGTTTAAAAGGCTGTTTGATGTCCCAAGGTGCTGGCAGGTGCCCTGGGCTTCAATGAAGGGTTTTATCCCCTGATTAACTGTTCTCCAGGGCTTGTCTTTGTGGAAACACTGATAGATGGCTTCTTATCTGCTTAGAGAATAGAGCTGATAGTGGTTTATATCCCTTATGATGATAACAGGGATCATAATTCCTATGGACTCTGGTCCCCAAGTGGGGGGCAATAACAGTGAGAAAGTCACTGGCTCTTGGGATAAGTGGTTTAAAAAAAAAAAAAAAAGTTATTTTTATTAAAGAGGACTCATTTTCTCCAGCCTTGGCAGGAAAACAGCTGCTCCATCACCAAAACAGCTCCTGGCAACTAGAGGGGAAAAAAAC
>VYZU01056935.1:35566-69489 GCA_013401355.1 Ceyx cyanopectus | reverse complement strand
CATAAAGGAAAAAGCTTTTATTGCTTAGGGGGACCCTCCTTTGGAGGGTGATGACTCTGCCCCAGGCCTCTGATTCCCAAGCTGAGGAGACCCTGGCAACAGAACAAATGCACCATATGCAGGGGTGACCCAAATTGCCATTAAATCTGTTAAATCTTGTGAATTTGCTGTTAAATGCTTCTTGTTAAATTTTAAGGGCCTTATCAATGAGTTGAAACAGCTTAATTACTTTTTCTTCTTTCCTACATAAAACTGGTATTTAAATTATTTCCAGGACCTGTTTTCCATCTTGCTCCCAAGCTCTCCATAATATATCAAGGTAGTCCCCTCAGTGACCTTTACAGTTCGGATTTGGTTTGGCTTTGCGGGATTTTTCTGCTTTTTGACTGGTTGGGGTTTTGGTGGTTTGTTTTTTTTCTTCAGTGTTGCCTCACTCAATATAAAACAACAATCAGAAGAACTAAACGTCCTGAGACCATAAAAAGGGGACTTTTGTTCCTCTTTTCCTGTCGATCACTGTATGATTTTACACTCAGTAATGTACCCAGTTGGCACGTCTCCACAAAGACACTGGGGCAGGCTGGAATGAGAGCTCTCTGCCTCTTCTTGTATTAGTTTGCTCGCAGAAGAAGCAGCCTGGCACCTGGATAGACAATTAAACCCTGTCAGGGAACCACCAGGAAGCAGTGTGCAGAGGGATTCGGCTGCACTAGCATTAAACAACGCAGATAATTATGTCAGAGCAGCAGAAGTTGGGAAGTCAGCTTCTCCATGCTCTGCAAGATCAATACAAAAGCCCATTCATAGTGAATAAAATGTGAGAGAAACTGGATTTTCATTTCCCTGTCATTAGATCCTTTGGTTTTAAGGTTTTGCAGAGGCAGAAAAAAAAAATCTGTTGAGGAATTCTTTGTTTCTGGAAGCTGAACAGGTAGGGGATTTAGCTTGCCTTTTGTGTAACACGTTATTGAAAGCAAGTGTGCTGAACCAAAGGTTTTTCTCAGGACTTGCCATTCTCTTCTCCCTTCTCCACTCTCCACTGCCTCCCTTCTCTGCTTCCTTCTTTTTTTTTCTTTCCCCCCTTATTTGCAAGTCATCATATTAACTCTACTTATGAGTGAAATTTCTCTTCGCTTCCTGCTTACTGTCTCCAGGGCATTAACTTTATTTTATTTTCTCTTGGCCCTTCCTAAAGGGTTGATTTGCAAATATCACATATTGACAGGGGAGAACACACTCCTGGCTGACTTATTTGCTGTGACAGCTTCTTTCTTAAAGCAGTCATCCAGAGAGGAGATTTTTGTGTTCCAGAGAAGGAAAAGGATGTCTTGCAGCATTGCCACAAAGGATAATGAATTAAGACTGTCTCTTACTGTAAAACCATTAGAAAAGTATAATAAACCTCAAGAAGAGGCTTAGATATTGATGGCCTGGCTATATTAGCCCGCCCAGATGCACGATGGCTTCCTTGTCTTTGCAGATGAGAAGGTAAAGGTTCTGTGAAGTTGGCATTTCAGTTGAGGGGAGAAGAGTGTATTTTGGCACCCAGTGCTGTGAGCAGGGGTGAGTCGGTTTGGTCAGTGCATGTGGGCATTCAGAATCCCTTGGTAGAAGGTGCTAGAGGTGGAGGGTAGGACCAACCATGAGCAGGGGCTGTAGGCAGCAGCAGGGGATGGATATCTGTCTTTCTGAACAGATCCCAAGTTCATGGTCATGTAGCCTGGTATTTTCTGTTCCCCAGCATCACAGAACCATTATGGTTGGAAAGGACCTCCAGGATCATCAAGTCCAACCTTCATCCCAACTTCTCTCAAGCCACTACAGAACAGCCTCAATTGCCACACCTGCTCGTTTCTTAAACACCTCAAGGGATGGTGATTCCATCACCTCCCTGGGCAACTCCACCACCTCCCTGGGAAATTTAAGAGCCCAGGGTATTTAAGAGTCAGGGTCTGAGTGTGGATTCAGGTAGAGCAGGTGGCTCCCTCATGTGTCATGGTTTCCAGTTGCCCTGTCCCCTGGAGCTCCCAGCCCTGTTGTTGCTCCACCTCAGCAGGGCTCTCTAGAGGCTAAGGACCAACAAGAAGAGGTTGTGTCAGGGATGAAATGGATGGTTGAGCCCCTAGGTTTGCCGTGGATCTGATTTCTGGCTCTTCTCCTGGCATTCCCAGCATGATGGGCCTCTGTGGTTTTAGCATCTGTTTTTCTTGTGTGGGGCAAATGGTGCCCTAGGTGGGTATGGAGCTAGAGGATTTACTGGTATTGTGTCGGTGATGATTGATGCTAAAAGGCTTTTGTTTGCAATTGATCTTTTATTTTGTGCTTGCCTTTGCATTTATGTTCTGGCAAACATTTCGCCCCAGACATGTCTAGCCTGATGCTGTTGACATGTCGGTGCTATTAAAGTTTCAGGAAAGGCCTAAAATAAACATTACCTGCCAAACTAATTTTTTTTTCCCTCTTTCGGTAAATATATCAACAATGTCATCTTTGGAAAATAAATAAGAGATGTCAGAACAGAAATAAGCAGCTCTTTATGTCTTAAAGTGTTTTTGCCTCACTATCACCAGACGACCTTGTCACTTAAAAAGTCATAAAATTGTTGCCAGGTAGGAGTGGAAGTTTGTTGAAAAGAAATGAATTTTTGGTGGTTTGGTTTTGTGTGTGTGTGTTTTTTATTTTTTAATTTTTTTTTAAGTCTGAACCAAGAGTTGCAAGCAGCATTGAGCCCTGCAGCTGGTTTTCAACTCAAATGATTTCTTCAGTCCCACTGCTAGAAATGCAAAACAAATGCCACATAAGTCGTTATTACTGTTTCACATTAAAACTCTTGAAAGTCATTTTCCACTGGAACTGGGTTAAGTTTTGTAAAAATAATCCATGTTTCTGTTCCAGTGGGTATGTTACACTGGATTGACACCACTTGTCTAGGATAAATATTTTTCCACATCTGAAAGACAAAACAGGTATCTTAATAAGTAAGAATGAATGTAGGTGGAGAGAAGGAATAAAGAGTCCCCCCCCTTTGTTGTTTTTTTTTTCCTGTAAGTTGAACGATTTACACTTTTCCCAGGAGGTGATTTATCCACTTTAAAACATATATATTAATAATGTAAAATTCTTTTTCTGGGATGCTGGGTGCTTAGAGCCTCCTGAGTACCTCAGACTGATTTTTAGGAGGTTTAGGGCTACTTTCTTTTCCTGCACATGCAAGAATATTTATTACCATCAGTCTCTGAAATCATGGTGAAAATGCAGATCTTGGGTTCTGCTCTGGTTTCCAATCACTTGGTTGGTCTCAGGAGGCATTTGTGCTTGGCAAAGTGGATGTGGGATCCTGGCCTTTTTATTAAACACACTTTGCACGAACATTAGTGTTTGCAGAGGAGCCCATGCACTGGTAAGTCACATTTTCTGTACCTTGCAGAATGGAAAACACAAGAGGCTTTTTCCCTTGCTGGCCTGAATGCTGTAGCAGCATGGGGAGTACTTTCTGGTGAGCTGTGTGGATGCTTTTGGTCCAGGAAAAGTGTCCATGAATCCCAGCAGCAACTATGGAGGGTCTCTGAGAAGCAGGGTCTATCTTCATGGGCCCATGTTGCATGTCTGGGAACAAAAGGGAGAGAGGAGTGAGACTGCAGGTAGAAATAAAGACTTCAAAATAAATCAAACCAACACCAAACAGGACGGCTTTAGATTCCCTGTCAGATTTTATGATAATTGTCAATAAAGGGAATGAAAACCACTTGAGGGGCACCTTTAATTCTTCTTTGTCTGCAGACCATTTGCCTTCAAATGTTGTCCAAACTAATGAAATGGAAGCTGCCTTTTTAACAGGTGTAAAATTGTCTATCTGGTCACTCAGGTTCAGAGAATTCTCCCACAGTGCTCTTGTTCTATCTGGCAAGATACAGAGCAGCCATTCCTAGCGTAGAGACAAGGGACCTGGGTAGTGTTTCTGCAATTGACCTGTAGAAGAGACAGGTTTATATTTGAGCTGATGCAGTACTGGTTGTCCCTGTGAGCTGTAACTACAGGAGTGAGTACGTTTGCCTTCAAGAAAGGAGGAAAGAAAGCAAAGAAAAAACAAAACATCCAAACAACAACTGTGGTGACCAGCTTCAGGGCAGGTACAACTGCACTGGGGAAGGGATCTGCAGCAAAAAGGGCCAACAAAAAACTCTTTTGGGGGCTCTTCTGAGGCTGGGCGAAGCCATTTGTGCTGGGGCTGCCCATTGGTGGGCAGCTGCTGAGGGAGCCTGGGCAGAGCCAGCACCACCCAGGGTAAAATACTAACCCTCTACTGATCTACAGAGGGGCATCACCTGCTCCTGATCAGCCCCCTGGGCTCCAAGAAGCCTTGAGGAGGGAGGGAATGAGTTCCCACCACAAAGCACAGGGTGAGTACCCAGGGTCTGTGGGGGCTTCAGCTGCCTGCAGCACATAGGGCAGGGCACTGAGTCTCTGCCAGGATACAAGGTGATTTCAAACCCTGTAAGGGGGCAGATGTGCCTACCTCCTTGGTAGAGGAGGCTACCAAGCTAGTGAAAGGTTTGGAGCTTGTCTCTTATGAGGAAAGGCTGAAGGATCTGGGGCTGTTTAGCCTTGAGAAGAGATCGCTGAGGGGAGACCTTATTGCTCTCTACAGCTACCTGAAGGGAAGATGCAGCGAGGCAGGAGTTGGTCTGTTCTCCCTAGTGACAAGCAATAGACAAGAGGAGATGGCCTGAAGTTGAGCCAGAGGAGGTTCAGGATGTATATTGGGAAGAATTTCTTTACTGGAAGTGTGGTCAGACATTGGAAAGGCCTTCCCAGGGAAGGAGTGGAGTCACCATCCCTGGAAGTGTTTTAACAGTGGATGTTGTGCTTAGGGACATGGTTTAGCGGTTTTGATAGGGCTGGGAATAAGGTTGGACTTTATGATCTTGAAGGTCTCTTCCAGCTGAAACAATTCTATGATTCTATGAAAAAACCCAAACACCAAGGGTTCCTTGTTGCATTCACTGGAAAGGTCAATACCCAGCACGGAGCCTCACAGCTTGCAGGAGATTGGAGCAAGTGTTATTAAGATCCAAGCACCAAGAAATCCCGGGATTTAATGCATAATCCTGTGATTTACAAAGAAAAAAACATGGTCTGGTTGTCTGGGAAAGGAGGAAAGCATGATGATGTGTTGTTTACTTTCCCCTCCCTTTGCAATGCTACAGCTGCATCTTCATTTACACATCTCCTTTTCTCTGTCAAGTCTTGTGTGTCACCTGGGCCTTTAATCTGCCTGCAAAGATATAGAACAGACCTGAAGGGACCAAGAAGCTGTTGTGAAAGGGTGGGGGAGTATGAGCAAAAGCACAGAGCTTTAATGATGAGTGGGTTTTACCTCTTTCTTCCTTTCTTTTTTTTTTTTTGCAGCAGATGTCTGACAGTAATAGTTAGTTGAACAAGTATTGGGGTTTTTTTCTAAGGGTTTTAGTCCAAATTGCCCTCACACCTTAAGTGTGCTGAAATGCAAACCTGCATGTGTCACCCTGCGGTGATAAAAGGAAACTCAAAATGCCAAGTGCTGGACAGAGTTTTGCTGCCCATAAGAAATGAGGATGAGAAAGAAAGGAGGTTGAGTTTTTCTGGGTTTGCTGTTTTATTTTTTGGTTGGTTTTTTTGTTTTGGTTTGGGGTTTTTTGTGGATTTGGGGTGGGATTTTTTTTTTGGTTGGGTTTTTTTGTGCTTTTTTTTTGTAGGGTTTTTTTTCTTTGTTTAGTTTTGGTTTTTTTATACGAGCCTTTTTAACAAAAAATGTGAGGTACTTACACCACACAATATTTGAGCTTTTTGTTTGAGAGGATTTTTCTTTAGTTTTCTATTGTTTCTTCCCCAAGATGGCATGGACAAGTTGATCCTACCTTCTTTTGAAGTTCCTGTGCTTGCTGCTCCCAGTGCTTTGCCATCTCCTGACCCACAATGGGCAGCTCACTTTAGGACTTGCTAGAGTTTGGCGGGGAAAGAACCTTGCGTTCCCCACTCAACCCCTTGTTTCATGGTGCTTTTCCTATCTCTGGTGATACCCCTATGGCATCAGGCATCTGGGGATGTTAAAGGTGGTGTTCACAGTCTTCTGCTGCCAAACCAAGCTCTAAAATACTTGGTTTTGAAATACTGGAGCTTTTCTCGCCTGTGTATTTTCCGCTTCCGGATTTTGAATTCAAGTTCTTGCATACAAAAGGACTGGCTGCAATGAAACTCTTGGCCACTCAAAGCAACCACTTCCCCACAGACAGCAGGAACAAATTGTGCAGTTGAACCCTAAATGAGCTCATCCCCCTGCTTCCAATTCCTCATCATTTTGGATCCCCACTCGTGATTTTGAACCATCTCTTTGAGCCGTTGCCCTTCTCTGCGAGATGCCCAGGGCTGTCCCTCAGCCAGAGACTATCGATTAGGCCAGTGCAATTGCTTGTTGAAAGGCACATTGAGCCCAGTCAAGGATCATTTGTTGAAAGTGAAGTTTTGGGTGATGTTCAAAGCCTCTTCTGGAAGACTGCCCCACTCGCATGATCCAGGTTACCTGTGGTATCCCAGCCAAGCCACCTGTCTGGAAGGAGCAAGGGTGAGGACAACAAAGTTGTCCTTTTTGTTAATAGAGCTGGTTTTCTGTGTGTGTGATAAAACTGGTCACTTGCTGTGATAACTGTTGTCTGTCAACTCGAAAATATGAGACCATCCTGTCCCTTTGGATTATCTGTTTTCCAGCAAAACAGCCCAATGATCAAGCGTATCAGCTCTTATTAATCTTTCCATAAAATTAAAGAAATTATGGAGCTTAAGGCAGTCACTAATGAATCAATTTTAATTTATGGGCTCAAATAAAATCCTCATTAAGGCTGACAAACTATAGCCTTAGGTAAACATGAAGCATTTCCATTGCAGAGCTAAATGAGTTCTGCATTGGATGTTGTGGTTTCTACCAGAAGAGCAGGAGGGTCAGGGGTCCTATGTTACATCAGAAGAGGCAGCATCTTAAGGTAAGTAAATGCAGTGGTTTAGCCCTTAGGAGGTCTCTTTCTCGCATGCAAAAGCATAAAAATCAAAGATTAATTATGTTTCTCTATTTTGTTTTCATTTAAACAAACAAGTAGAGGATTTTTTCTCCATCAAACACTGTTTGCTAAATGGTTTTGCAGCCCCAAAATACACAAAGTCACAAAAATGCTTAGAGGGCTGGAGCAGCTCTGCTGGGGGACAGGCTGAGAGATTTGGGATTGTTCAGCCTGGAATGAGGAGGCTCTGGGGGGACCTTAGAGCACCTTTCAGTACCTGCAAGGGGCCTGTAAGAAAGCAGGGGAGGGGCTGCTCACAAGGGGCTGTAGTGACAGGACAAGGGACAGTGGCTTTAAGCTGGAAAAAGGGAGGTTTATGTTAGACATTAGGAGAAAGTTCTTTAATCTGAGAGTGATTGTTGGAATGGGCTGTCCAGAGAGGTGGTTGGGGCCCCATCTCTGAAGACATTCAGGGCCAGGCTTGAGGAGGCTCTGAGCAGCCTGACCTAGTTAGAGATGTTCCTGTTTATTGCAGGGGGATTGGACTAGATGCCCTTTGGAGCTCCCTTCCAATCCAGCCCATTCTATGACCCTGTGACACAGTCTAAGCCCTGCACATAGATGTATTCACACCACACGTGTCACAGGGAGAACACCTTGCAGGGCCCAGGCTGTGTGTACCCTTAACCTGGCAGATGCTGGTGGCAGCAGGCAGGGTCACTTCCTTCTATGGGTGGTTTGATGGCAGGATCTTCAGTGAAAAATCTATTGTCTTGGAGCTGCCTCCATGCTGGGCAGAATTTGAATAAAACACAGCCATTTATAACTACTGAAAGTGTGTTGGCTGTGTATGAAAAGTTACTCCCTTGGTTTGAAGACAGCTTATTTAGTGATTTGGGTTTGGNTGTTTTTTGGGGGTAGGTTTGTTTGTTTGTTTTTGTCCACCCAAGTGTTGCTGTTCCCAGTCTTTGCTTTGCAATAAACAGCATTATTCAAGATGACTGCTTTCGTGGGAACAAGAAATATTTTTATAAGATGTATTTTTTATGCCTGCTATAAAATATACAACAATTCTTTTTGTCACAGATATTGGTTTAGTCTTTGGTGGGGATGCTGGGATGTAGGGTTAGTTGAGGTCACTGGCATGGAGTTCGAGTTTCAGGAATTAGAGGACCATGTATGTGTAATCACAGAATCATTCAGGTTGGAAAAGCCCCTTGGAATCATCCAGTCCAACCACCAGCCCTACTCTACAAAGTTCATCTCTAAACCATGTCCCTCAAATCCACATCCAAATGACCTTTCAACACACCCAGGGCTGGGGACTCAACCTCCTCCCCTGGAGCAGCTGGAATCCATCTCCTCTGGTTCTGATATTAATGCCCTGTGAGCAGAGCCCAGCACCAGCCTCTCTGCAATGGCCTGGCAGGTGCTGTAGAGAGTGATGAGTCTCCCCTCAGCCTCCTCTTCCTCTCACTAAACACTCCCAGCTCCTTCAATTGCTCTTCATCAGAATTATTCTCCAGGCCCCTCACCAGCTCTGTTGCCTCTGTTGTTGATCATGTTCTTGTTTCGTTGTTTTGCTTCAAATGTTCCTCTCAGTTTAGTTTTAAAGCAATAACCTGGTGCTATAAGAACTGCTTGGGGGGAGAAGAGGTTGTGTCACCTTGCCTCTTCTCTCCTGGCAGTAAGCTGAAGACAACATCAGTGTTTGCCATCAGCCTCTGTGTGCCCTCTGACAAGTTCCCCAGCTGATGCTGATGTCCTGGCATCTTCACCCCTGTTGATGCTGGAGGGGCCACTCAACCTCTTGACCTTGTCTGGGCTGTTTCTGACTCTCTTTTTTCTTGCTTTTCAGATGCAGTAATCGGACCCAATGTGCAGTTGTTGCTGGTCCTGATGTGTTTCCAGACCCTTGCCCTGGGACCTACAAGTACTTGGAAGTGCAGTACGAATGTGTCCCTTACAGTAAGTATCTTGCTATCTTTGCATTTGGTTTTTTTTATAGACACATGATTTATTCTGGAGACTGGGAAAGCCTTGAGCTTGTCTCTTGTTGCCTGAGGACAAGTAAACGTTCAGTGACAAACCATTTGCATCATATGAGAATGAATTCTCAATGGAATGAGGAGGCAAAGATACTCTTCAGAATCTCAGTACAAACAGCTGTCAAATATTGGTATTTGCTCTCACCTTAAAAGCCTAAAATATCAAGGTTTTGGCACATATCTAAGTAAACAAACAAGCCTATATCTAGTCCATTTAAGGAGAACCACAAGACCTTAGGACAGGCAAATGGACAGTTCATAAGCATTTAAAGTCTTTTTGAAGGACTTCAGGAGGTGTCTGTGTATTTTCTTACTAAAAGCATTTAGAAAGTCATTGCCAGCAAATCTGATAATGAATGATAAAATATGGTAAGAGGTAAAAAATGTCCCTCTGTGCAAGGTGTGTCCTTACCTTAAAAGTATCCCAAAAGTGCCTCATGGTCATACAACATAACAGAGACATACCATTGTTTGGAAAGCACTTAGGAAGCCTTTCATATGACAGCAGAACAGGAGAATGCAGCACTGTCACTAGCTGGTACCTTCTCTTCCCAGAATTTTAGGTGTGTAATCATACAGCAGCACATTCTGACTGACCTCTCTCCATGAAATTGGTGACATTTGATAAGTGCCTTAAATATAGTAGAGTTATCACTCAGGAGGTTGAGCACTAATGTTTGGAGAAATTTGATGTTTGATCATAGAAAATAGTATTTTATAGGCTTCCAGAGATATGAAGGCAACTTGCAGGCAAAGCATTTAACCTGAATTTTTGAGGGTAGAAAGACAGTCGTCTGGCATTACAGCAATATGAGCTGAATGGGAAATGTCAGAGCTCCAAAAAGTCAAGTGCTTCAGATTTGGCTTTCTGCAGAAACCTGATTTGATAGATGGGGTTAGGGTCCTACTGTCCAAAAGGGCATGCCTCAGAAAAAGAAATCTCAACAGTAGTAGGAGGTGTGCACCTTTTATTGGCAGTCGTAAAGGGCTGAGTGGAATAACAGCACTTGGGGTTGAGTAAGCCAAAGCTCATAGCACACCTCTCAGAATACAGCAGGTATGGGAATGGATGCTCTTGAGGATGCTTTTTTGAGCTTTTCCTCTGTATTGTGAGAGCAGCAGGAGATCTGAGTTTGCCAAAACTCAGGGTTTGGCTCGAGGACTAAGAGCATCTTCTTTGTTGCCATGAACATGGGCTGCAGGTGGGTGAACACGGCTGAGAAACCATAGGCACACTGGCCAGAGGGAAATGGAGAACCCTTTGGGTGGTCCCTGTCCCTCATGCAGGAGGTGGCTGCTGCCTGCCACCGTGACACAGAAAGGCTGTGCAGGGAATTGGCTTGATGTGGGACCACAGGGTGAGGGATGCAGATCATCCTGAGTATCATCACACAGCATCTGCAACACAACTGGATGATCAGGATCAGACAACGTGGCTTTAAGAAGGGCAGGTCCTGGTTGACTAACATGATCTTCTACAACATGACCACTGGCTTACTGGGTGAGGGGAGGCTGTGGCTATTTTCTGTCTGGACTTTAGTAAGGCCTTTGACACTGTATCCCACACTACTCTCCTAGAGAAACTGGCTGCTTGTGGCCTGGATGGGCATATTCCTTGATGGGTAAAAAACTAGAAGACTGGTCCCAGAGAGTAGTAATGGAGTTAATTCCAGCTGTTCACCAGTCATAAGTGTTGTTCCCCAGGGCTCTGTACTGGGACCAGTCCTACCCAACATCTTTATTGATGACTTGGCTGAGAGGATGGAGGGCACACTTAGTAAGATTGCAGAGGACGCTAATCTGGGTGGAAGTGTTGATCTAGAGACTCTGGGAAGAGTAGCTGGAGAGCTGCTCACTGGGGAGGGACCTGGGGGTGCTGGTGACACCCAACTGCCCATGAGCCAGCAGTACCCAGGGGGCCAAGAAGGCCAAGGACACTCTGGCCTGGCTCATGAATAGAGTGTTCAGCAGGAGCAGGGAGGGGATTGTCCCCCTGTCCTCCACTGTGGAGGCTGAGGGACATGGTTTAAGGGGTAGATTTGGTACTGTTGGGTTGATGATNCGTAAAGGGCTGAGTGGAATAACAGCACTTGGGGTTGAGTAAGCCAAAGCTCATAGCACACCTCTCAGAATACAGCAGGTATGGGAATGGATGCTCTTGAGGATGCTTTTTTGAGCTTTTCCTCTGTATTGTGAGAGCAGCAGGAGATCTGAGTTTGCCAAAACTCAGGGTTTGGCTCGAGGACTAAGAGCATCTTCTTTGTTGCCATGAACATGGGCTGCAGGTGGGTGAACACGGCTGAGAAACCATAGGCACACTGGCCAGAGGGAAATGGAGAACCCTTTGGGTGGTCCCTGTCCCTCATGCAGGAGGTGGCTGCTGCCTGCCACCATGACACAGAAAGGCTGTGCAGGGAATTGGCTTGATGTGGGACCACAGGGTGAGGGATGCAGATCATCCTGAGTATCATCACACAGCATCTGCAACACAACTGGATGATCAGGATCAGACAACGTGGCTTTAAGAAGGGCAGGTCCTGGTTGACTAACATGATCTTCTACAACATGACCACTGGCTTACTGGGTGAGGGGAGGCTGTGGCTATTTTCTGTCTGGACTTTAGTAAGGCCTTTGACACTGTATCCCACACTACTCTCCTAGAGAAACTGGCTGCTTGTGGCCTGGATGGGCATATTCCTTGATGGGTAAAAAACTAGAAGACTGGTCCCAGAGAGTAGTAATGGAGTTAATTCCAGCTGTTCACCAGTCATAAGTGTTGTTCCCCAGGGCTCTGTACTGGGACCAGTCCTACCCAACATCTTTATTGATGACTTGGCTGAGAGGATGGAGGGCACACTTAGTAAGATTGCAGAGGACGCTAATCTGGGTGGAAGTGTTGATCTAGAGACTCTGGGAAGAGCAGCTGGAGAGCTGCTCACTGGGGAGGGACCTGGGGGTGCTGGTGACACCCAACTGCCCATGAGCCAGCAGTACCCAGGGGGCCAAGAAGGCCAAGGACACTCTGGCCTGGCTCATGAATAGAGTGTTCAGCAGGAGCAGGGAGGGGATATTCCCCCTGTCCTCCACTGTGGAGGCTGAGGGACATGGTTTAAGGGGTAGATTTGGTACTGTTGGGTTGATGATGGGACTAGCTGATCATACAGGTCTTTTCCAATGTAGACTTTTCTATGGTTCTCAGCAGCTAAGACAACCTCTGAGCAAAGTGGACCCTCTCTACNGTCCCCCTGTCCTCCACTGTGGAGGCTGAGGGACATGGTTTAAGGGGTAGATTTGGTACTGTTGGGTTGATGATGGGACTAGCTGATCATACAGGTCTTTTCCAATGTAGACTTTTCTATGGTTCTCAGCAGCTAAGACAACCTCTGAGCAAAGTGGACCCTCTCTACTGAGGGACTCTCGTTTCTCTGCTGGTGAGGGGCTTGGGATGTCAGTGTTTTATTATTCTAAACAAACCAATGGAGTGATGGAATATATTTCCTTTATTTATTTATTTATTTATTTTTTAGTAGAGTGAGCTATTAAAGCCCTGGAAAGAGTGACACCAGGAGCTTAGGGCTGCCCTTGGGAGCATGTACCAAATGACCAGTCTGGGGTTATTCACTCTAAATGAGCCCTTTAATTTTACAAATGACCCTGTGCATGGGTTGGTTTCCCCATATCACAGAGGGTTCTATTTCATTGTGATTTGTGATTTGTTCCCTCCCAAGGCTGGGCTGGGAAAACAACAGTCATTGTCTGGGACCCCTTGAGTAATTGCCTGAGACCTCTCAGTCATTTCCTGGGACACCTCCAATCCTTACCTGTGTCCCCTTCAGTCCTTATCTGTGGCCCCTCCACTGCTTTTGCACAGAGAGACAGCAGTGCTGTGGGAGGAAGGATATTATTATTATCTGTGGCTATTATGCCCCAAGGTGTTAATTGGCCCTGTGCAGATGTCAAAGGTGCTGTGAGAGGCTGCTCAGTACCCAAGGTGCAGTGGGGACCTGGTTGGTTTTCCTGAGCTGAGTGTGAGCAGGAAAACAGCAGCAAGAGGTTGGTGCTGCATCTGAGGCTGAGCCAGGGCTTTGGTGGCTGTTGCCTCCCTTAGCCCATGCATCAAATCTAGTAGCTCTGCAAGGAGAGTTATGGGCTGTGGGGAAGCAAGGGGTGAGCACATTGTAAAATAGGATCCCTTCTCCTGGGCTTGTTCTTCACTGAGTAGGACATTTTGGCTCAAATCTTCATGCTGTGTTAGGCAGTGTGGCACCAGAGATGTTGGTTGTGCTGGGGCAAACTGTGTCCCTTCTTCTGCAAACGTGGAGTGGGAAAACTAGGGCTTCTTTTATTCTTCTACCTCAGTCTCTGCCTCGCTTTGTTGCCACCTCTGTTTCTTCCCTCTGAAAAGTTAGCTGAGCTTTGCGGATGTTCCCTGCCTGGGCCCAGGAGTGCCCCACAAGTGAAAGCCATTCAGACCATGGGGAAGGTGTCAGCTCTTCCACCACTGACTTTGTAGTTTTCAAGAGGAAACCATCTCCCTTTCAGGAAGGTGGAAAACCAAAACTCTTCTAACTTCAATAGCTCATATAATTTTTATATTGTCCTTTATATTGCCTTCCACCCCCCATTCCTGTGTGGTCACCAGAGCTATTCCTGACAAGGACAGTTCCACGAGGCTGCAGTTACTCTTGACATGGGGGGAAACCAGCAGGTGATTCCATGGGTAGCCTGGTCCTCTCCTTGTCTTCCCTGATCCTGTGGGCACTTTATGTGATGGCAGATGATGTCTACAAAAATGAGCAGCCTGGAGGATGTTTAAACCCCTGGGACCTCTGGATGTTTTATGCTGCCCTCTGACAATGAAAAGCAAGTGAAAAGCAGGTGATTTCAGCAGGTGAAAAGATACCAGGCCTGCTCTGACAGCCTTCAGTGGCATCAGTTGGCCTATTTTTCTGGTATCAGAAAAGCCATCAAATTAATTTTGTCTTTCTCAAAGCAGGCCTTGTCATATTGTGTTTATTTCTGTGACACCTGCTTTAAAAATTGCCCCTTTTCTTCTGAAATACTGAAATTACTACTCCACTTCTCTTAAATGGATTTTTCTTTCAATCATTACTGACCAAGAGAGCCTTTCCATGGTTTTCTCTTAAATATGTACTACTGCAAACCTGCAGTTTGCCTTTGACAGAGCTATGGACACCTGGCATGTTGCACAGATGTCTGAAACTTCATTTTAGGCTGTGTTATGCTGTAAGTAGGAGAAACCTCACTTTGGGAAGGACCCTTTGATCCCAGTGTGTGTTGTCTCCTAGTGCACCCCTACCCTTCCCCCTTTACGGAGTGAGGTTAAATGAGTAATGGGAACAGCAGTCATGGAGGTGGTTTTGTGGAGCTAGGTCAACACCCTCACAGGAGAAACACTTCAGTCTCTTCTGGATTTTGTACAGTCCTGTTGTCATGGTGCCAGTGCACCCAGGAGTGTCATTTCACCTTTGTGCTAAGGGACTTCCCATGTCACAGAAAGCAGCTGAGCCATTCACCCAGAGCTGTCCAGGAGTCTGGTGACAAGCCAGAGAGACCAGTTTTGCAAAACCAGTGCTAGAGGGAGAGCTGCAGAGCCAGTTGTCATTGGAAGCAGACAGATTCTCCATGGCTCATCTGATTCAACTGAACCCATGTTGCTTTTCCCTCTGCAAATACACCCGTTGTAGGCACTACCACTTGGCTGCCCAAACCATCTGTGCTCTGCTAGTCCTGCCTGTATTTCTGAGATGGATGAAAGGAAATGCACTAGAATGTGTAGAAATGACATTGGAATAGGCTGCCCAGGGAGGGGGTTGAGTCCTCATTTCTGGGGGTTTTGAAGGGTCGTTTGGATGTGGGTTTGAGGGACATGGTTTAGGGGTGAACTTTGTAGAGTAGGGTTAATGGTTGGACTTGATGATCCCAAGGGGCTTTCCCAACCTGGATGATTCTGTGATTCTATGAAAGAACAACCTCCTGGAGACAGATAAGTCTCCTTTCCTTTGCTCTCCTGGGCACACTGTGCTCCATAGGCGCAGCAGAAGTGTTGCCCATCATGGCTGACACCCAAGGTCACAAAAGGGGAAGGTTTTCCAACATGTGAACAACTACCTCCAGCTGACCTGGGAATTTAGGAGTTGTCTTCATTTAGATTTTGCTTTGGTTTTGGTAAAGGTTCACAGAGTCACAGAATGGTAGGTAAGTAGAAGAAAATGGTATGTAGAAGAAAACTTTACCAAAAGAAACTCTACCAAAAGGTTGGAAGGGACCTCTGAAGATCGAGTCCAACCCCCCTGCCAGAGCAGGACAGAACTAGAGCAGATCACAGAGAAATCCATCCACAGGTCTGGAAAGTCTCCAGAGAAGGAGACTCCACAACCTCTCTGGTGAGCCTGTTCCAGTGCTCTACAACCTTCACAGTACAAAAGTTCTTCCTCATCTTGAGGTGGAACTTCTGTACTTCAGCTTGCATCCATTACCCCTCATCCTATCTCAAGATGACAAGAGGCTGTACCTGCCTTCCTGACACTCAGCCCTCATTGATTCTCCTGAGCTCTCCATTCCCAGAGGTTCTAGGTTTTGGAGTCCACAGAATAACTTCATGCACTGTTGTCCTTCAGAGAGTCTCTCTTCTTAATAGACAGTTGGAAACATTTAAGCTACAGGGCAGCAGAAAGTGGAGAAAAGGCAGGGCCCATTGCTGCATGGATGGAGAGGATGGCAGAGCAGGAGGGAGCCACATGGGTGCCCGGGGCTTGGCATCTCCCACTGGGATGATAACTTGCCTGGAACCCAGGCAATGAGCCTTCCATCAGCCTTTAATATCCACGAGATCTATTCAAACAGCTGTTTCCTGCCAGGGAAAAATGTTTGTGGCTTCCATGTAAGGATGAATCATCCTTCCTTTCCATTCTTCTGGGTAAACAGGCTAATAACGTTAGGAAGGCACCAAATGTCTTTGGTGCTTGCAGAGATTTTCCTGCTTTTTTAACAAGGGGAGGGAAACCAACTCTTAAACGTGGTTCATCTTTTCCTAAGATTTTTTTTTTCTTTTTAAACGTGGAACCTGAAATCACATTTCCCAAATGCTGTATTGATGGAAGGAAAGGTCATTTCTTTGCTAGAAATATTCCTTTTTATTGCTGACAGAAGAGTAGATGGGCTCACATATCAATAAAAGTGAGGGATGGTAAGTGTGATGTGGGAGCAGAATTCAATAAAGTTTTATTGTATCACAAGTGGACTGAAGTGCAGTTAAAAACCTGAAATGAAGGCTCACAATATCTGCTCCACCAGACCTGAGGGGCAGTGAATAGACAGATAATTGAATAATGACATTTTTAAGAGAATACAAGCACTAGAAACCAAACTGGTATTTTCATTGCTCCAAGATTGCTGGTGGAATGGGAAAGACAGGGAGAAGTTGGGAGAAAATTGAAATCTGAAAACAATGTAATGAGACCACTTTTCCCAAGAAAAGGGTTCTTAATTATTTCTGGAGTGCTGTAAGACCATTCATTACGTGGCTTCCAGGCTTGCCCTTTGTGCATTTCCCTACTGGATGAGAAGCCAGTGTTTGCCAACCGAGAGCAGTGCTGTGTTTTCTTTGTTAAACTTGCAGTTTCTCCAATTTTCTTTCACTCTGGGTTTTTGTTTTGCTTTGCTATTATTTTTTTTTCCTTTACACAAGAGAACTTAGTCCCCTGGGGCCAACCAGTGGCAATTTTCAAACATCCCCAAGGGGCTCAACTCAACTGTTGATGCCTAGGTCAGTGCTGAGTGAATTCCTCCCTGGAGCCAGGTGTCCTTTGGGATATTCAGTTAAATATATTATTTGAGTGCAGGGGCTAGGAACAGGAATTAAAACCCAAACAAATAACAAGCAATGAACCAACCAAAAAAACCAACAACCACCCCCACCAGACCTAACTACCCATTATGATTATTTCTGAGCAAAGAGTCTTTACTTTGTATCCTGCTGACAAATTGTATTTCTTCCAAGGCATACAATTTCCTGGGCATTGCATCCAAAAAAACCCACCTTTTTTTGTATTCATTGAAACTCCCACTTTGCTTGTTGATTCTTTATCCACAGAGGCAGAAACAAAGAATGTGTTATTTCCCCTATCAGGCTCCTTTCGCTGTGTGCTCGGAAGGAGAGGTCACCTGCCCAACAGCCAGTTGGAGAACACCCTTAATTAAAATAACCTGATATCCCAGCTCTTTGGGAAGCTGGAGGCTGAGCTATCTGTGTAGATGTGTGAACTGTTCAAGGAGGGGAGGAAAACTGTGTGCTGAAACCTAGAACCATAGAACAGCAGGGGTGGGAGGCAGCTCTGGAGATCAGAGTCCAACCGCCTGCTAGAGCAGGGTCACCCAGAACAGCCCACTCAGGAACAAATCTAGGTGGGGCTGGAAAGTTTCCAGAGAAGGAGACTCCACAGCCTCCCTGGGCAGCCTGTGCCAGGCTCTGGCACCCTCACAGCGAAGAAGTTTCTCCTCCTGTTGAGGTGTAACTCCCTGGGTTCCAGTTCGTGACCATTGCCCCTCATACCATCCCAGGACATCACTGACAAGAGACTGGCCCCTTCTAGGGGCTGAAGTCAAGATAGACACATCCACAGCTCTCCCTGCATCTGCCCATTCAGTCAGATATTACTTCCCTTTAGTAAATCTATGCTGGCTTCTCTTAATAACTTTAATTTCTTTCATGTGCTGAGATATGACCCCCAGAAGGAGCTGTTCCATCACCTTTCCAGGGATGGAGGTGAAGATGACTGGTCTGTTATTACCAGGGTCCTCCTTCTTAACTGGGGGCAAAGAAAGGTATTGAAAACTTGAAAGTAGCCTGTAGCCTGAGATGAGGGGAAAAATCATATTTTTGTGAGACACCGTGAAATACATAACGTGGGTCATGTTTGAATCCAAGATGAGTTTGGTTGCAATTAAAGGAACGAGGTGATTCCAAGTGCACGTGCCCATCATGCACACGTTTAAAAAACTGCTCTCAGCAGAAGCATTCTGGGTTTTCTTGGGAGAAGTTGAATAAATGTGAGGCAACCTCCATGGTATGAAGGCCACCACTGCCTGCTCCATCTACAGCTTCCAGCATGCTCCTGTGAAAGCTGGTTCCTGCTGACTCCTGTCATTGGGGTCCTTTCCTCTAGGTTGTGGGACACTTCATGTCATCCCCTTGTGCCAGTATCAACCCTTGTGTGAAAAATAATCTTTTCTCTCTTTAGAGTGTTTAGCTGATCACATCCCAGAGTATCTCACCAGTCCCTGGTCCCACATGTCTCTTTTCACTGATGCTTTTGGCCTTTACACCCTGTGGTGACTCTGAGAAACATGTCTCTGTGCAGCAGGTTCTCCTCTTCTGTACCTTTGAGTCACCATGCCACCTCCATCAGAAAAGTGTCCACAGTGCTTCAGCCTAATTGTGTGAGATCTGGAATGCTGCAGGGGAAGAGCTGGAGCCTGTTGGAGCCCGGGGACCTGTGAACATTCAGATGGCCATGGGGTGTTTTAGTGCAGATTTGTTCTCAAAGTCACTAAGGACATCATCTGATGGACGGGTATTAATACCACTTAAAATCACTTGGTAGATTACCAGCTGAGCAGGTTGGTATGGAAGAGTCATTGCAGTGAGTAATTGTAATTTCAGTCATATGAATGTCTGAGAGTCACTTCGCTGCCCATCGTATTTTAAAGCTGCACTCCTAATTAATCATGGAAGTGAGGTCAGCCTTCAAATGAGATCTGACATTTAAACTGGACAGCTACAAGCTTTGTAGGTGCTGAAGGTCTTGCACTCCAGCACAGGGAAAATCAACGTGTTACAGGAGGTGGCAAGGGAGAGTTTAATTTGCTAATTAATTGAAGGTAAACAGAAGGATGCCCCACACCTCTGGAAATCGTTTTTTCTTGTTTCTATTATAAAACTTCCATTACCTCCAGAGTTTTCACTTTCACTCTGAAGAAAAATTATTTTTTTGGCAACATTACCAAATGGCTTTTTTAACAAGGCAAAGCCAGCATGTAGTGATCTGCAGCAGGCTCTCCTGACAGCCACCTGAGTGACACCTGGCTTGGGTGACACAAGGTACAAATGAAACTCCTCTGCTTGGATTGCTGAGTCTTAGGGTGACAAAGGTATATTATTATTATTTATTATAATTATTATTATTGTCAGGTTTCCCAGGGAGGTGGCTGAGGCCCCATCCCTGGAGACATTCCAGGTGGGGCTTGAGGAGGCTCCGAGCAAGCTGCTCTAGTTGCAGATGTCCTGGCTCTCAGCAGGGGGGTTGGACTGGATGAGCTCTGGAGCTCCCTTTCACCTAGACATTTCTATTATTATTATTACTATTATTATTTTGAGGAACAATCAAAACTTCCTTTTCCATTCGTTTGGAAAACACTAATCTTTTGGAGCTGTTGGACATACTGAACGTAGATTAATGTGTCCAAATGACACAACTCTCCAGGTGGGAAAGTTTGGGGATTCTGGTGACAGCTGTAATTAAGGCAGAGATTAGTTTTTTTGCTTCCAATCAACACTTAAGTAGGTGGAAAGTTAAATGGGAACTGTTGACAAGTTGGTAAGAGTAAAATTCACAGGCTGAAGGGAATGTCGGGGGGCATGGACAGCAGGACAGTCACTTAATGTTGATGTGGTTTGTTGGGGTTTTTTTACAGTTCAGAGAAGGTTTTCTTTTTCTCCTTTCTTTTTCTATTCTTTTTTTCTCCTCTTCTTTTTCTTCTTTTCTTTTTCTCCTTTTTTCTCCTCTTTTTATTTTCTTATCTTTTTATCCTATTTTTCTTTTTCTCTTGTTTNCCTTCCTTCCTTCCTTCCTTCCTTCCTTCCTTCCTTCCTTCCTTCCTTCCTTCCTTCCTTCCTTTCTTTCTTTCTTTCTTTCTTTCTTTCTTTCTTTCTTTCTTTTCTCTCTTCTCTTCTTCTTTCTGTGGCACATCAAGAGTCACTACATTCACATCTCTATCCCCACTGTCACCTCACGCTCACAGTTTGCAGTATGGAGAGCCAGGCTGTAAGGAAGTCAGTGACTTTCACATAGATATGTTATGTGTTTCTCACATTTTATGTTTTTCTTGATGTAGAACCCTCTAAGTTCTCCCTAGGGCCTCTATAATTGGTTTATTTTGGAAGCTGAAGGTGGAAAACTGTGATGAGTAGTGTAACTTATCTCATTTTATGAAGATTATGCATATCAGGGAGTAACTCGATTGCTTCTGTGCACCATTTATTCCTTCCCAGTCTTGTCCCACGGCTCCTGAATTTTTAGTGAGAAAGTGGATATTATTGGTTTGGGTTTAACTATGTAAATTAAAAGTTGCTTAAAATCTTTCAGTCTGTTGCCTGAATGCCTTTGGCCTTGGAGTCTGAATCAAAGGTCATTAAAGCAGAGGGAAACTTTCAGTGTTGGCAAACTTTGAGCTGGATTCCTGGTAACCTGAGGCAATATAAAGTCATTATCTTTTTGTGGGAAATTTGTCTTTGTTGTACCCATTTCAATCACAGTAAATAACTGATATTGTCACAGCTAAAAAGAAAATTGTAGCCAGTACTGGGCAGGAAGAGGGATGAAGTTCCAGTGAATTCCTCTATATATTAATAAGCTACAGTCCTCCCACCTCAACAGCTGGTGGTTCCATATCTAAATGGCAGAGCATCTTTCTGAAGTCTGAAATGCCTCTGTGTTTGCTCAACAAAGGTGTGGACAAATCAGCCTGACCCTTGCAAACCTGCTTCTCTGGAGCACCAATGGGAAGAAACCATTTGCTTTAGGTCATTTGTCCCAAGCCATGTTTCTCCTCTCTTTCTGACAGGTCTGCTACTAGAGATTTGCCACCAATTTGCTGTCTTAACACAGCCACAAACTTCCCAATAGTCTCTGAACAATTCTGTCTTCATGAAGAGGAGTCTTTAATAACCTATTGCCTAAACAGCCCTGTTATGCCAAGCCCCCTCTGTAGACACTGATATGGATTTCATACGTTTTGTAACAGATCTTCATGGAGATAAGATTTATATTTCCACATTTTATTCCTATTATCCTTTCATTTCTCTCACAAGAAGTACTGCAAAGGTTTCTTTCATTGGTGCAAGCAGTGTAAAGAGATTAAGACCATCCTTGCCAGGTGCTATTATAAATCCACAAAAGAAATGAAATACATTTATTGGTTTTTATTTGAGCCAATGGGGAGAACAGAATATGTGTATCTAGTGGTTAAGTTGAGGATTGAAGTTCATTTCTTCTAGCACTCAAGGGAGGAGAAGGAGGGGGAAATTGGAGTGTATTAAAGCAAATCCCTTTAGTGCATGAAATACAAAAACATATCTTTCCAGATCTAAAAATACAACTTTGGTGAGTTTCTTTATATTAAAAGGGCTCCCAGGAAGAGAGCCAAATGCATCTGAATGTATTACTTTTTTACTCATTTCCTCCACTTTCCTTGCTAACAACATTTCCAGTCGACTTTTAATAACAATCTAGGCCTGCACGAAACCACAGTAGTTGTTTGTACCTCGAACTCTGGCAAAGGAGACAGGAACAGACTGGGTAGTAGCATTTGCTTCTGCTTAGTTTCTGTCTCTGCTTCCAAGAGGAATTAAATGGGAGGAGAATTTGTGGTGAGCTAAGGCAAAGGGCATCCTTTTGCAAAAAGAAAAACCCAAATAAGTAATAATATTATTATAAAAATAATTAAATAAACAAACAAAATAAATAATAAAAACCATCAACTTATGCCTACTGATTTCCTACCTCAAACCTCACCAAAAGAATTGACACAGGATGTCATTTACCCAGGCTGAGTGTCAGGCTCTGCAGCAATGTTCTGAAGGGGGTTTTGGGGTGTGTCTGTCTTTGGGGAGGGGGCTGAACACCAATGCAGATTAGAAAAGGTTTTTCAAATTGATTTCCCAGATGAATGTATTGCTGAGGGTCTAAACTAATCTTCTCCTCCAAAGTCTTTTTCCCTTCCATGGGTAGCTTAAATATGTCTAATGGAGTTTTAAAAAATGCCTTAATCTCATTTATCTTTAATTTCTCTGTTCCGCTCGACAGGCCCACATAAAAGGATTTGCACTGGGTATTTATCCCTTCCAATATCAAAAGCAAATTCCTTTCCAGATCTCAATTTTCACTGATAATCCTCCGAGATATATAATTTTAATTTACCTTGCAGATGACATCTACCTGGTTTCTCTCTCTGCTTTTCTCAAGGTATTACCCAGCTACACTTCATTTCACTCTGGTGGGGGTTTCCCGCCCCCCTCATGTGTGGTGAATGGTATCTGAGTGAAACTATTGTTCTGTGCTGAGGAGCAGACACCAGTTCAGCAGAGGCTGGGGCTGGCCCATGGCTGTGGGATCCAGCAGAGTCCTTTCTTTTTATCCCAGGAGAAGCACCATCACCTGCCTTTGTCATTTTTTTTTTGCTTTAAAAATCAACAATAGCCTGTTTTTCACCTCAAGCTCTTGCAGAGGCTTGTGAGACCACACAGGTGCACACTCAGCCACCTGAAACCTTCCAGACTTCACCCGATCAGATCTGCAGCAGAATGGTTCTGAACAGCCTGGGAGCTGTGGGACTGGGAAATGGGGCCATTATATCCCAGTGCCCAAGGCCAGCTGAGCTCAGTGACTGTGTGTGACATACTCTGGAGTTATTCTTCCTGTGTTACTGTTCAAAGCAACAGATCCTGCAACTAGGGCTGTTCTGATTGTGACTTGGAAGCTGCAGGACCAGGTTCCTGCAGGAAAAAATGAAGGATGGGGGAATGTAAAGCTAATGGGTGATGAAGGGGCTGGAACATCTCTCTGGTGAGGAAAGGTTGAGATCCCTGTTCAGCCTGGAGAAGAGCAGCCTGAGAGGGAATCTGATGGATGGTGACAAATCTCTGCAGGGTGGGTGTCCAGCAGAAGGGGCCAGGTTCTTGGAAGTTGTGCCCTGGGATAGGATGAGGGGCAATGGGCACAAACTGGAACATGGGAAGTTTCACCTCAGCAGGAGGAGAAACTTCTTCCCAGTGAGGGTACCAGAGCCTGGCCCAGGCTGCCCAGGGAGTTTCTGGAGTCTCCTGCTCTGGAAACTTTCCAACATCACCTGGATCTGTTGCTGTGTGGGCTGCCCTGGGTGACCCTGCTCTGGTAGGGAGTTGGACTCCATGATCACCAGCGGTCACTTCCAAACCCTGCTACCATTCCATGATTCTTAAGTCCACAGAGCAAATATAAGCTCGGGTTTTAAATTTTTACCCTAAGAAGAAGAAAAACCAGGTAACAGCGCGTAGGTGCTGTTAGAGATATTTGTTATTGGTAAGCCTTTGTACAAAACATGGGCATAGTAAGATAAATGGTGCTGATATTCCATCTTCACACAGGAGAGCAGAAAGGAGTGGCCAGTGTCTCTCTTTGGTATAAAATTACACTCTATCACTACTGGTAATTGTTTCCTTATCATAGGCAGAAGTTAGTCGTATTTCAAGTATAATTGCATTTGTGCCTTGCTGCTGCTTTGGGTATTTGTGCTCAGATTGGCAGTGCCTGGAAAAGGAAAGACTGTTTGTTAGAGCTGGCAATACAGAGGCATCAGCTATTACAGTGTAGTAAGGAAAATATCATGGTATCATAGAATAGCAGGGTTTGGAAGTGACCTCTGGAGATTAGAGTCCATCCCCCTGCCAGAGCAGGGGCACCCAGAGCAGCCCACACAGCAACAGAACCAGGTGGGGTTGGAAAGTCTCCAGAGAAGAAGACTCCACAGCCTCCCTGGGCATCTTGTGCCAGGCTCTGGCACTCTCACAGGGAAGAAGTTTCTCCTCCTGTTGAGGTGGAGCTCCCTGGGTTCCAGTTTGTGCCCATTGTCCCTCATCCCATCCCAGGGCACCACTGACAAGAGCTGTGGTGGCAACGGGTCCTGACACAAGTCTGGGGTGGTGAGGTGGTTGTGCTGGGAGTGCCTGTGGTACATATGGGCACAGGCATTGGCTTTGGTACAGGAGAGGAGATGCAGAGGCTTGAGCTGCAACACAAGGATAAAGTTACCACAGGAATAGTTGTATGAGGCACAATTCCACCCCCAGTTTTTCCTCATTGAGACTGCTGGGACACTTCCACCTGGGCATGTTCTTAGCTGCTTGATGAATGCCAGCTTGCGTTTTATATAAGCTGCATACAAATAACAGGAGCCTAATTGGAGGGTCACTTTATGTGCTGAGGCTGGGTTTTTCAGGAAGGAACAAATGGACCTTTGTCCATGTAGAGGCTCGCTGGGAAGAATGAGAGTGTGCCATGGAGGTTTTCAGTGAAGTCAATAATTAAATATATTCCAGATGACTCTGGTGGGGAATGATACTGGCAATTATCATAAAAGTGACAAATCTACCTTCCCTGGCTGGTACTTTGAAACAAAAAGTCAGTGTTTCAAAATAGAACCCATTAAATCTATGTCCTGGTTCAAATGTTATGTTGAAGTTAAATTAATGTTTTAAGATTTGGAGGGAGGAGTTTTTTCTCCTTTTTTTTTTCCTTTTTTCTTTTTTTTATATATATAAGGGTAGAGCCCTTGTCTTTGAGTGCACATTATTGAACAGAGCCAACTGAAACACCCAGGGATTTTATTGTTGACTTGGAAGGAAACTGGATGCACAGTGAAATTGGGCAGTATTCAAATGAGTGCAGCCTTGGGTATTAAACCAAGTTAGCCTGGGTCTCCAGATTTCTGAGTGGAGATGTTTGTGGCACAGTGAGGATGACAGGAGAGGCAGGTCCATTGGGAAGGAGAGGCACTGCCTTCTTCAAGAGCACTGCTCTGGACTCCTCTCAGAGACAAAACACTATGGGTGTCGAAGGCTTGACACAATATTTTTGTGTTTAGAGTACACAAAACAATAATTTGGGTTTTTGTTTGATACAAGGAAGATTACAATGGATCCTCTGAATGTTAAGGGTGAGTGTAGAGAGGATGGAGCCAGACTTTTCTCAATGTCGTCCAATGACAGGACGAGGGGCAATGGGTGCAAGTTGGAGCACAAGAGGTTTAGGCTTAACACAAGGAAGAACTTTTTCTCAGTGAGGGTGCCAGAGCTCTGGAACAGGCTGCCCAGGGGGGTTGTGGAGTCTCCATCTCTGGAGACACTTAAGACCCGCCTGGATCTGTTCCTGAGAGACTTGGTCTAAGTGATCCTGCTCAGGCAGGGGGGTTGGACTAGATGATCTTCTAGGTCCCTTCCAGCCCCTAATTTCTGTGATTCTGTGATTCTGTGATGGGCAGGGGAGATGAGGAAGGGCTTAGCATGGCTTTTGATACTGTCCCTCACTGCATCCTCCTGGACGAGGTGTGGGATGGGTGGGTTTACAGTGCACTGGGTGAAGAACTGGCTGGAGCTCAGAAGTTTGTAGTGAAGGGAGCTACATCTGGCTGGTCAGCAGCACTGCTCTACAGAATGAGTTCTATGGCCAGTGCTGTTCTATAGATTTATCATAAGGCCTGGATGCAGGAGTTGAATGCACTGTTAGCAAGTTTGCTGATTATACCAAACTGGGAGCTGGTATTGACTTTACCAAGATATGAAAGGCCTTGGATCTAGACAGATTGGAGCCTTGGGACATGATTTACGGGATGCAATTTAACAGGAACAGCTGCCACATTCTTTACCTGGGACAGAGCAAGACCAGGCACAAGAATAAACTGGGAGAGGAGAGGCTGGAGAGCAGGCCTGCAGAAAGAGATCTGGGGGTTTTGGTTGACAGCAGGCCGAGTACGAGTTGGTAGTGTGCCCTGGCAGCCAGGAAGGCAAACTGCACCCTGGGGTGCACCAACCAGTGTAACCTGCTGGTCAAAAGAGGTCATTATCCCACTGTATTCAGCACTGCTACCTTGAGTACCATGTGCTCTTCTGGGCCCTAGAGCTTGAGAAGGATGTTCAAGTGTTTGGTTGTGTCCAGAGGAGGGCAATGAAGCTGGACAAAGGGCTGGAAGGCATGTCCTGTGAGGAGTGGCTGAGAAAGTTGGGTTTGGCTACTTTGGAGAAAAAGAAGTGGAGAGAGGACCTAATTTCTGTCTACAGCTTCTGATGAGGGGAAGGGGAGCAGGAGGTACTGATCTCTGCTCCCTGGTATCCAGTGATAGGACACATGGTTCAAAGTTGTGCCAGGGGAGGTTTAGACTGGACATTTTGAAGCATTACCTTAACAAGAAGGGGGCCAGACATTGGAACAGGCTTCCTAGAGAGGTGATCAATGCCCCAAGCCTGTCAGAGATTGAGGCATTTAGACAATGCCCTTAATGCTTTGACTCTTGGTCAGCCCTGAAGTGGTCAGGCAGATGATCCCTGTAGATTCCTTCCAGCTGAAAATGTTCTATTCTAAAACAGGCCTTGTGCATTTTAATAGCTCTGTTAACACAGTGGAGTGCTCTGCACAGTCACACAAACATCTAGCAGGGTTTTTTTATTTACTGTTTGATGGAAATGGTGCCAAAACATTCAACTCTTTTTGCCATGGGAAGATGCTGACGCTGTGCAAATGCCTCGAGAAATGGAGCTTCCAGATTCCCAGTGTGTGCCCAGAGACAGTTGGTCATTCTTGGCTGTAATGTACAGCAAGGGAAGCTCCAACGAATTGCTCTGCAACACTTCTTCATCTGCATGTTGGTGCCTGTGCTGAAATTCAGCCCAAAGTTGGTCCAACTCAGCCCAAATCTTATCAATTAGGAATGGCTGCAACAGATGGTTCGTGTTATTAGCTTTAAGAATCAGTGATACGTTTCAAATGGGAAACACATGTTTCTTAGTGGCTTTAGATGCCACTTCTGAGACAGGAACAAACTCCCTGACCCCTTCTTCCCCTCCACTTGTTGGATAACATCCTATTTTAATAACCTGAAAATGAAGACCATGAAATAAAGCATGATGGAAAACTGCAGGCTAACATCGAGAGCAGTGTAAGAAGATCCTGCCCCTTCCTGCTTTGCTGGGAGCTGCACCTGTCTGGGCAAGGGGGAAACTTGTGTTTGCAGCACAACTATTCATCACCCTTTCCTGAGGGGCCTTGGGACAGGGAATTCTGCAAAACTTCTTACCTGGGCTCAAGAATCATAGAATGGTAGGGATTGGAAGGGACCTCTGGAGATGATGGAGTGCAATCTCCTGCCAGAGAAGGGTCACCCAGGGCAGCCCACACAGCAACAGATCCAGGGGGGGTTGGAAAGTCTCTAGAGAAGGAAACTCCATAGCTTCTCTGGGCAGCCTGTGCTAGGCTCTGGCACCCTCACAGGGAAGAAGTTTCTCCTCTGTTGAGGTGGAACTTTCCGTGTTCCAGTTTGTGCCCATTGCCTCTCATCCCATCTCAGGGCGCCACTGCCAAGAGCCTGGCCCCTTCTCCTTGACCCCCACCCTGCAGAGATTTGTCACCATCCAAAAGAAGTTGGAGAAGTTTGTCCAGTGTTACAGCAGGGCCCAGCTGCTGAGCTCATGTCAAGGTGGATGATGGTGGTGGTGCTTTCTCAGGTGCCTGGCTTTGCAGAAAATACTGTATATTCCTTCATTAAACCAGTTTTCCCTTCACTCTACATCTGTCACATTGCTTTGTTCTGAAGAAAAACAAGACAATTACTCAAACTAGAGCAGGTGAAAGGTTGTGGGATAAAAGCCTGGCTCTTGAGGAGCAATCCAGCTGACAGCAAAGCTGCAATTCATTGACAGCCAGATGACACCCTCAGAAACTAGCCCCAGAATCCTGGAGTCTGCATTCTCTGAGAACGTGCCTCTTTTTACTGCAGACGTCCAAGTTTCTGCACATCCCTTATCTGGAAACAAATAAACTGTGTAAGCGTCGGGAGGGTCGGTGCTTAATTTGGTGGAGAACAGGCTGTTAAAAATATTCATGGCTTTTACAAAAGAATGCTGCAGAAACATTTGCTGGCTATGATGCAAAATATATCATTAAGGCACATATTGCCAGAACAAATGAGCCAAAGGTATTTGGTGATAGTTGCTGTTCAAAAATAAAATCACAATCATTTGCTTGCTTTCTCATTTATAAAATTGCTACAGTGTCTTGGCTGAAAGTGGGAGTAGGAAGTGTGTGTGTTCTTCCTCTGGCCTTTTAAAATTCACACTTAATGTTCCTAATAGAGCAAAATATTAATTTCTGTGTCTTTAAACCCAATCATATTAGTTATTCCCCTGCTGAATTTAGTGCTTATTCAAATGCACTCTCTGCTCTCCTTGAAAAGATATTTTGGCTCAATTTCTTTAGTGCAAAGCCCTTTCTTAGTGCCTAGATAACACAGTGTTATCTTATTCTGTAATGCTTCACCATACAAAGCAATCTAAAACCCAAGGAAGCAAGCCAAGAGACACTGGGCAAAAAGCCCTTATGTAAAGTTTGAACTTCTTTCCCTGAACAGTGCAGCATTTACACAGCCTTCTCTTCAGGCAAAGAAAATAAATAAATCAAAACAAAGCTCAGAAGTTAGCCAAGAACTTTCTTAGGAGCCACTTTTGATATTTTAATGGGGGAAAAAAATAGATCTTTTTAATTTCACTTTTATCAGGCTAAATTAGAGGAATTCTCTAGTGCTAGTGGGAGAGACTCCTCGAATTGTGCCACTGGGTCAGATCTGAGCGTAGAGAGTTTCCAGTGGAAAACTCTCCATTTTTTATTGTAGTAGGATCTGATGCTCTCTGGGTCCTGCCTGATCCTCTGTGGGAGTGTGGTGAGAGGCCTAGAGGATTTCTTTTCCCTAGAGCTCAGGACAAGGAGAGGCAGACCTAGATACCAAAGGTCACCTCAGCAAGAGGTGCACCTCCAGCCACCCAAACTGTGCTGCTCAAAGATGCACGAGACACAGACCTTCCTCCTCCTTCTCCCCTCTCATCGTCCTCCCCGTGATGCTTTCAGTCCAGCTCTGAGCTATTGTGTTTGACATGCAGTAGGTTCTCTCTGCCCAGTTTGTGGGTGCAGAAATCCGAGTGGGTTGGCAGACTCGTGAATCAGGATGTGTGGGAAGGAGCCCCAGGTACTCCAGATTTGATGCCTTTCTCAGATCATAGGCAATGGAGATGAGGTGGATGAACAGCATTAACCAGTGTAGAGATGCAAGCTATCTACAGAGAGATTATTTATCAGCTTCTTTCTCCTCTGCCTGAATTCAGGGAGGTTTTATTGAAAATTCACCTTTCTCTCCCCTTCTATTCTCTTTCCACTTCATTTCTCACATTACTGCTTGCTCTGTCATAAATAGCCCTGCGCAGCTGTGACTGGGGCTTTACAAGCTTCAGTCTCTTAAATCCAAATGCTGTCCTTTGCAGTTGACCTTGCCTTTTGGGAGCAGAGGCTCTCCTGGAAGATGAGGCTTTGGGAGGATACTGTCTTGTAGAGCATTGGATTTACTATTCAGTGGTCAACTTCAACTTGATTTTCTTTTTTGGGGGGTTAAATTTTTCTCATCGCGGCAGCAGAGAGTCCCAAATCTGCTCACTCCCAGAATTATCCTTGCTTAATGCTCCTGTGGCTTTTGTGGTACCAACAGTGTGTTTTACTTTGGTCAGTCAATAGGGTCAAGAGGTGAGAGTTGGTCTGGTTTCTCTCACTGTTTGCCTGAAGTCAATAGGTAGCCAATTAGATTTTCCAATATCGAGCGAGAAGAGAGTGGCCGTGTCAGCTCTTCTACAAATGCAAATTCAATTACATGATGTAAAAGTGGCTAAAGATGATTCCCAGCAATAACACCACCCAGTTATGTGGTTATTGCCTTTCCAAGACAATTGGGGCCTTGATTTCATTGCCAGCTGTGTGGCAGTTAGTGATCAGGAGGAGAGCAGCAAACGGAGAACAACTTGTGTTTCTAAATGCAGCTCTCCATGCTGAATTGCAGAAGCTCCCATGAGGAGTTGTTTATGTGTAATGGATCTAAAAATAAGGAGCAACACATTTCTGTTCTACTAACAGTAGATACTCACCACAGAACTATTCTTAACCTACAAAGAAAGATCATACACAAAAATGACAGACTTGCTTCTGAATGCAGGTAATTGCTCTGACCTAGAGCCATATGGCTTCTGATTAACACTGCCCATAAATGAATGTCCTAATACCACTTTGAAACCTATGGAATTAGCAGCAGAAGCCAAAACTGTTGCTTCCTTTTCAGGCTGACATTTTTACTGCAACAATTAGTTTTCAAAACAGCAGGCAAGCTCTTCACCCGACTGCTCTGTCCACTATCACTGCTTTAAAAATTCATTTCTGGAAACAATGGCACATCTGATAAACATCCGTTGGAAAATTCAATTTACTGCCTAAAGACTTTGGGGCCAGAGTTTTTCATAAAACAAAATAAGTCAATTAGAACCTTCTTTTCACAGCCTTCAGGTTTCCTTTCAAGCAAAATGGCAATGATTGCTTTGGGTCTATAGAAGCATGAGCATTAAAACTCCAAAGAATGATGTGCAACAGCAAATGCTGAATTGGAGGTACCTAAGAGCAAATTAATGTTACAGAGGGTTTTTTTTTTTTCCTTTGATTTTAGATTTTATTGTGTACGTGGCTTGTTAGTTCCATTTAAAGCAATGAATATGCAAATATCTCTGTTCTAAACCACATTTGTTTGAAAAAGCAGAAGTTCTTTCACACGTTAATTAAAATGTATCAGCATCCCAATGTCTTTCTTCTCCTGGTGCTGCAGCAGAGACATTTCTGTGCTGGTATGTGGCAGCTCTGTAGAAAACCATGGCAAACTGAGTGATGTTCCAGAAAACATGCGAAGAATAGTGGACATTCACTTGTTTTTCTGGTTGTGAAAGAGGGCAGCGTGTGTGCCTGAGGTGTGGGCTGGGGGCTGCTGCATAAGGCCATGCAGATGGGTTTTGTCTGCTTTCAAATGGAGATGGAGCAGAAAACAGAATTTTAGCCCTGCTTCTCCAGCCTTGAAGCCATCCGTTTAGCTTAAATCCCACCAAAACTTGGTTTAGTTTCTCAGAGAGATCCCTCATCTGTCCTGCTTGTGCAGAGGGAAAACTTCCTTAGTACAGGGCTCCGGCACCAAGTGGAAGAGTTTTTCCACCTTCATCACCAGCCAGACCCCAAACCCAATCAACCTGAGCTTTAGCAAAGGAATTGCTGGAAATACAACTACTCTGTGGTGTGTACCTGCAGCATGCCACGGAATCTTTCTGGGCTTGGCACACAGAAGCAGTTAAGTGTTTGAAAAAGCCAATTGTGTAAGATTTCATCTGCAAGAGCTGACTAACGCAGCCCTGTGTGCTGGGCATGCCGCTGGAGGTGCTTTGCAGTGGACTCTGTGTGCTGCCCCTGCTGCTCCTGGCTGCTCAGGCAGCTGAATAATTGTAAAAAGAGGAGTGAGCAAAAAAAACCAACTTGGCAGATGAACTTAATGAGTTAAAGAATAGCTACAAATATCATCCTGCTCCATTTAGCTTGAAGTAGCTGTTCATTGGGATTTTTGGACACACTTTCTCTTTTGATCCAGAATTGCTGATCCTTGACTGTTTCCCTGCTAATGGAGCAACAGTCATAAATTCTGTCTCTATCTATTTGGGGTGGAATTTTATCCAGTGTATTGGCATTAGGATTTCATTGTCTTTAAGCAAATTGAGCAATTAAAATAATAAAAAGACTATCGATTGCAGGCTCGTGTATCTTTGTTGGTAAATTGCTTCTGAAGAATTGGAATTGTACCAGCTGAAAGACATGGAAATAGAGGAAGCAACAGGGTCTGTTTGCTGGTTGTCTGTGTCCCATCTCTTCTTTCTCCTCTTTTTGTGTACCCTGTAAGCACTGAACTCCCTGGTACTGATGACCCCATTTGAGGGGTGCCATGGCTTGGCACAGGGCGTCCCAGGGAAATGCTCTCTATGCTTATGAATTGGGACCAGTTGTGTTCATATGTTTACACTTCACCTGGAGTGCTGTAGTGTAAGGTTTAGGTGGGATGGGGCATGCAAGGTTGGTCAGCATTCCTGCTTTGCTGCTGCTGTGCCAAGACTCTGTTGTGATGGATTTGCTTTGTCTAGAAGGAACATACTTGTGCCATACTTGTGACACTGTGGTGCTGCTGAATGGATTTCTGATCCATGGCATGAGATCCCCCTCATAGTCCTCCATTGGATGTTGCTGTTAGAAAAACTAGCAGATGTGCTCTTCTCAGTGTCATCCAGTGACAGGACAAGGGACAGTGGGGGCAGCTGGAGCACAGGAGTCTCCATGGAATCATGAGGAGAAACTTCTTCCCTGGGAGGGTGCCAGAGCCTGGCACAGGCTGCCCAGGGAAGCTGTGGAGTCTCCTGCTCTGGAGACTTTCCAACCCCCCCTGGCTCTGTTGCTGTGTGGGCTGCCCTGGGGGACCCTGCTCTGGCAGGGGGGTGGACTCCAGCATCTCCAGAGATCCCTTCCAACCCCACCATTCTGGGATTCTGTGATACTCAATATTCTTTCTATTTAAATTAGTTTGTTCATAAGAAGTTTTTTCTTTACTATACTCTTCCCCTTTCTGTCCAGTGCAGGACTTGGTCTGACATGAACTGAAGGTTTTTTACTGTTGGATATCCTATCCATCTTTACCATGTCCAGCTCTGATATATGTTCTTAACCTTGGACAGTTGTCAACTCTCTCTGCTCCTCCTTTGTTTGCCCTAAAGCTGCAGGGCAATAGCCTATAAATACATATAAAATGGAAGGAGGGACAGGCCACCTGGGAAGAATATAGGGAGGTTGTCAAAGGATGCAGGGATGCAACAAGGAAAGCTAAGGCTTCCCTTGAAATCAAGCTGTCAAGGGAGGTCAATGACAACAAGAAAAGCTTCTACAAGTATTTTGGAGGCAAAAAGAAGCCTAAAGGCAATGTGGGCCCGCTGCTGGATGAAACGAGTGCCCTGGTGACCAAGAACAGAGAGAAGGTCGAGTTACTGAATGCCACCTTTGCCTCAGTCTTTACTTCTAAGGCCAACTACCAAGAGTCCCAGGTCTCCAAGACCACAGAGGAAGTCTGGAGGGAGGGAGTTCTTTCCTCAGTTGAAGAGACTTGGGTTAGAGACCTGTTGAGTAAACTGGACATCCACAAGTCTATGGGTTCTGATGGGATACACCCACGAGTGCTGAGGGAGATGGCAGAGGTTCTTGCTAGACCACTCTCCATCATTTTTGAAAGGTCCTGGAGAACAGGAGAGGTGCCTGAGGACTGGAGAAAGGCCAATGTTGTCCCAATCTTTAAAAAGGGCAAAAAAGGAGGACCCAGGTAACTACAGGCCCGTCGGCCTCACCTCCATCCCTGAAAAGGTGATGGAACAACTTGTTCTTGCTGTCATCTCTAAGCATTTAGAGGAAAGGAGGCTTATCATAAGTAGTCAACATGGATTCCGTAAGGGGAAATCATGCTTGTTTAATCTGATAGCCTTTTATGAAGATATAAGTAGATGGATAGATGAGGAAAGTGCACTGGATGTGGTATTCCTTGACTTCATCAAGGCTTTTGATACTGTCTCCCATGGGATCCTCACAGCCAATCTTGAGAAGTGACAGATTGAGTCATGGTACAGAGAGTTGGATTGGGAAGGGGATGAAGGACAGAGCCCAGAGAGTTGTGGTCAGTGGATCAGAGTCTGGCTGGAGGCCTGTGACTAGTGGAGTCCCCCAAGGGTCAGTACTGGGTCCAGTATTATTCAATATATTCATCAATGACCTGGATGAGGGGGTAGAGAGCACCCTCAGCAAGTTTGCTGATGACACCAAACTGGGAGGAGTGGCTGACACAGCAGCAGGCTGTGCTGCCATCCAGA
>VYZU01056935.1:0-35248 GCA_013401355.1 Ceyx cyanopectus | reverse complement strand
CTGGAACAGGCTGCCCAGGGGGGTTGTGGAGTCTCCATCTCTGAGACACTTAAGACCCGCCTGGATCTGTTCCTGGGTGACTTGGTCTAGGTGATCCTGCTCAGGCAGGGGGGTTGGACTAGATGATCTTCTAGGTCCCTTCCAACCCCTAACATTCTGTGATTCTGTGATGATGTTATAGATTATTTTAATTTTGGCTTCTGATTCCTGTATGTGTGTGGTTGTAGGAGTTATTTTTTTTACTCTTATACATGTGTTTGGTTAAATGCATACATAGGGAGAAAAAAATTTCAAGCTCTTAAAAGTTACTTTTTCATAAAGTAAGATTTTTCTTTTTCTGTTTTCCTTCAAAACATGCTCTGCAAACTGCTAAATGGCCATTCTCACATTCTCTGTGTGGAAACTGTTCTGCACAAGAGAACTCATGTGTAACAGTGTTGAAAATCTAATCAGGAATGCTTCATGGAGCTGCAAAATCATTGCTGGATAAAACATTTTAACAGGGAAGCGAGGCTGTAATTGCCAGAGAAGGTCATGATTGCAAACACTGTGTTGACTGGGTTTGACTTGGATGAATCCTGATGGTCCAGAAGGAAACCCAGTTATGCCCTAACCTGTTGGCTGCTATTTTCCTTCCCAGTTTTCCTCTGGTGAAACGTAGTCATTGTGAGACTAGAGGTTGGAGGCAAATGCTGGTGACAGTCAGGAAGCTGAGGATTCTGCACAGTCAGGTCCCTGGTGTGATGCTGTTGTGTCCAGCAGTGCCATTCTCCACTTCCAGCTCAGTGACCTGTCCTGTGAACACAGCCCCTGCAGAGCCCAGAGTGCCCTCGGACTGAGCCACAAAGCAACAACAGCAGAGCTAGTGAGCTGAGCTGCTCCTGGGCTCCTCCCCAGGGACTGCACTGCTCAGAGCTGGATCCTCTGCACACCCAGGGCTCTCCACTTCTCCTCTGCCAGAGAAGGGGAACCAAGATGGGCTTTGCAGAGCTGCTTAACCCTTTCCTGGAAGGAACAGCCTCTCCTTAAGCAGGGTTGGTGTTTCCTTTCCTCTCAGGTCTCACAGAACACATATACTGGATGACTTTGCTACCCCAATAGGCAGAATCCTGCTGATCTGAGGGAAATTCAGAGGCAAAGGCCCCATCACTCATGGGCCACTGTATGTATGTCACATGTCTCACCACATTACTCCAACCCTTGCTTTCATGGCTGGACAGAGCTGAGAACATAACAGAGGGCCTACCTGTCTGTGCACCACTGGTACCTGTCTATCTTGACATTTATTTACACAAAATGCCTAAAAATCCCATTTTGGTCTCCCCTGCTGTGAATGACACCCTTACAGTGATCCCAGATTCCAGCTCTTGCTGTTGTCTTTTCCATTTTCTTACAGTCCTGGTCTTTTTTTCTTGGTGATCCCAAGTCTCCTCTGGCATTGCTAGGAAACAGCAAGGCCTTTATCCAGAGCCACTGGATAAAAACAAAAACCAAACCCATATCACCATCCCACAAGAGCATGTCCTCAAGTGACACATCTGGATATCTTTCTGAACACTTCCAGGGATGGTGACTCCACCCCCTCCCTGGGCAGCCTGTGCCCAGGCCTCACCACTCTCTCAGCAAAGACATTTTTCCTCATGTCCAACCTAAATGTCCCCAGCTGCAACTTCAGCCCAGTCCCTCTTGTCCTATCAACTGGGCGAAGAGCCCAGCAGCCACCTCACTGCACTCTCCTCCCCTCAGGCAGCTGCAGAGAGCAATGAGGTCTCCCCTCAGCATCCTCTGCTCCAGACCAACCAGCCCCAGCTCCCTCAGCTGCTCCTCACAGGACTTGTTCTCCAGACCCCTCCCCAGCTTCCTTGCCATCCTCTGAGCTCTGTGCTTGGCAGGATGCACACAGCAGACAGGGAGGCTGCTGCAGGACGTGCTGGAGTCGTTGCCCTTCAAGGAACCCCCGCCCCTTGCACTTGCAGGTTTTGTATGTTTGATTTGGGACTTTGTGGGAATGCTGGAATCCAGAACTGGCAGCACTCCCCAGCCCTGCCATGGGTGAAGTGGGTCATATTTCCCTGTCCCATTTCCAGATGGGAATCCTTAATCAGTCTCTAATGAACCTGCACTGTTCTGTTTGTTTAGCTTGCAAGCTTCTCTCACGTTAGCAGTGAGCTGCTGCCTGTTCCTGCCCTGGGATTACTCTGGAATAAGTACAACCAAAACCACCATGACTTTCCTCTCCTGGTATCTTTGCCCTCATGGTTGTCACACTCACAGTGGAAACAGTGTCATTAGATCCACAGTTTTGACTAAGTTTTGAATCCCAGCATGTTGACCAGGGGCATTTGGAGAGGTGGTTTCACAATAGCTGTGAGTCTTGTGTTTCAAGAAGGATTCAGAGGAAGGACCCAAGTTGTCTCCATGTGAAAACCAGCTTTCTTCAAGGCAAAACCCAATGGATTTGGAATTTTGTACATTTCCTTTAATATTCATATTATTTTTCTTGAAGCAAGTATAAAATGAATGCTTTTTAGTTCCCTGGGCCTTTGCTTAAGACAATCAACATGACAAGAATATATATATATAGAATATATATATAGCTTTAAAATTAGTGTGGTTTTTTTTCCCTGTGAATGTCAGTTGCGAAGTGATTGTTTCATCCTTTTTTCTTTTTCTTTTTTTTTTTTCTATTTTAGTAATACAAGCCTCATTCTTTTTGGCTGGTATTTTCTCTCTAGGTTTGGTTGTGATGCAGTCAGAGATGACCAGAATTGTAAGCAGTGAAATAAGTTTGCTGAGGAGAACTTAAAATTGCAATCCCATTCCAAAGTGGCATGTGGCTTTGGATCAAAATTGCAGATAATTTTAAAATTTAGATGATGGTTTGGTTTTTTTATTGAAAAAAACCCCCAACTTACACATAGTTTTCTTAGAGCCCCCATCTCCCCCAAAAAGAGAGGACATGAGGAGATTTTAATGTGCTCTTGCTGTTTATACTGTGAATTCTTTCTCCTGGCTCCTCTCATGCTTCAGGAAGGAACAAGACATGTTTAGCAAATTAAAGCTTATTGTGGGACATCCAGATTCCTGAAGAGCTCTGATGTACCAGACTTGTCAGCTCCGTTTGCCATTGAACAGATTTCTCCTGTCCCTGCATTCCCATGTGGCTCTGTACATGTCAAACACAGCTTCATTTCCTTTATTCCCTGCAGACTGTACCACGGGCACCTGGTCCAGTTTTCCTCTGACTTCATTGCACAGCTTGGAGCAAAAAGTAAAATCCTGGAATTTTAATTTTTTTTTTCCCTTCCTGAAACTGAGAATTGCTGTGAACAGAGAATTGCTGTAAGCTGAATGGACAGTGTATCAAATCCCCGGACAGCTCTGCCAGAGCACTGATCCCTGCTGCCTGCATGTGGGTGGTATATNCTGGGGTAGTGAACTGCTTAGCAGCTCTGCTCAGCAGTGGGGGTTGCTGTAAATCAATCCCTTCTGTCTTCAGCTATAGATTGCAGAGCTGCTGTGAGGATGCTGGCTGTGCTGGGGCAGGGAGAGAGGCAGGAACATGGGCTGGGAGAGGTGTCTCTGTGGTCCCATAAGGAGATGACAAGAAAGCATGGGATCCTGCCCTGGCAGGGGGTTGGACTAGATGATCTTCTAGGTCCCTTCCAACCCCTGACATTCTGTGATTCTGTAATTCTTCTGGACCTGCTTTCATACAAGATTTGGAGATTTCTGTGGGATAAGGGACAGCTATTCTTTATTCTGATGTTTGTGCTGTGAAAAGTGGCATTTCTGTCCCCATTTCATATTGCTTTTCTCTGGTGTGTTTCAAGGGCACATGTTCTGCTGGCTGAAAGCATGAATTCAGGACCAGGACCATCCTGGAACTGCAGCCCCGTGCTGGCAGCATAGCCTGGGGTCATCTAAACCCCAGGGCACCAAAGGACAGGGTGGCCCTGCTGCAGCTTCCTTCTCCTCCTCTCTCACCCCATGGCTCCCAGTTGCCTGCAAGTATGCAGCACTGGAGCCATCCCATCCATCTGCCTTTTTTCCTTCTCCCACCTGAGCGTGTCACCAGAACAGGTGGCATCAGCTGCCAGGAGTTGCCAACACCCCCTCCTTCAGCTTGTGGTGAAGGGCAGTCTCTCCACTGAAGTAATTTCTGCACTTCCATCTTCTGCATCTTGGGACACACACAATTTGCTATCATTAAGAACATCAGTGATGAACCAAGATATGGGCTGTTGTCTTTCTGAAACTGCTGAACAGCTGCTTGCTTTAAATCAGATCTTTATTTTTATCTAAATGGATTGGTCTTCTAATTTAGACTAACTCCTAAAGATCAGGCCTTCCTCTTCAGTCAGCCCAGGCAGGTGTGTCATGGAGGCTTGCTTCTTGTTTCTTCTGCTTTGTGCATCAGCAGAATAAGAACATGCACTGGAAGTTGATTAATTTTGTGTAGAGCTGTGCCCCTGGCACCTGGTATGCCACACAGCTCCTTCTAGCAGCAGGGTGGGCTAGCCACCACCCCTCACTCCAGGCACCTTCAGGTTGTGATGGAGATGCACAGCATCCCAGGCTCTTGAGGCCAAACAGCTGATTAAACCTTTGCTGGGTTGTGCCTAAGGATGATCTGCATTTTGTAAGGTGCTGTTGCTGCCAGGAACAGGCTCTGAGCAACTTGCTCTAGTTGCAGATGTCCCTGCTCTCAGCAGGGGTTGCACTGGATGAGCTCTAGAGCTTCCTTTCACCCAGACATTGCTGGGATTTTCTAGGTGATTGCTAGGATTGTCTAGGTGATCCTAATCTGGCAGGGGGGTTGGACAAGATGATCCTCTAGGTCCCTTCCAATCCCTAACATTCTATGGTTCTATGATTATCACCATGTTGATATTTTGCTGATCATCAGAGACTGCTGCCTCTCTCCAAGAGGTGGAAGTGGAAAAATCAGTTGAGATGTGTGTTGTTAGGTTGTCTCTAGGTTGTGTTTCCATTCCAGCCTTAATGGTGATGCTACCTAAATTGTTTCATTTCAAATGTGAGTCTGGTGTGACCTCTTACTAGCCTTAGGTCACCTAATTATTATTATTTTTTGTCCAACTTTTCACAAAAGCTCTTCCTTCCCACCCTCAGGGGTGTTTAGCAATTTAGTGGGAAGCTGAATCTTCAAAAGTCCTTCCTAGGAGATGGTGGAATTTGCTCTTGTGCTGCTCACAGGCTCAGGCCATGGCACACTCCATCAGACCTGTTAGATGAGGCTTCTTGAATGTAGAAGAGAATGGCACTGAACAAAAGGAAAGGAGTCTTCTGCATGGGCCCATTGATGTCCCTCTGGGAACCTCAGTTCTTGAGGTTTTGCCCCATCTAAACTGTCCAAAAGAGATTTGAAGCTGGTGGAGCAGTCATAGCCTTGGCAGCTGGCTCTGTCCCTAGACCTCTCAGGGTCCCTCTTAGCCCTATTTCTTATTTTTTCCAAAGCTGGGCTGAAAACAACCTCAGCCTTAATTCCTTTTCCATCTTGAGGTTAGCAAGATAAATAAGTGTTGTTTTACATAAAAACTAAGCCTTAGAAAAGTAGACAGATTTATTGAATTACCTCATAGCAACATGAGCCCGTTTCATTGTCACGTAATTTTGTTTTCACTTTAGCAAAAATAGGGTTTGGTTTGTTGGTTGTTGTTGTTGTTGTTGTTGTTGATAGCTATCCATGTCATGGGGAAAACGCTGCACTGGCTCTGAAATAGAGAGAGGGCACCACACTCTGACCGCTCCAGTAATGTGCACCAGTAAATATTGGGCAAGAGCTCGAGGACCCTAATTTTCAAATATATACTATATTAGAAGTTAAGCTGCTGCAAAAGCACACAAAAGACTCCTTTGAACCTCCATAAATTCTTATGCTTTAAATTAGAAATAAAAGAGTCTCTTTTTTCATTAATGGTGAAAATGATAGGCCTTAGCAGCGCCTAATATTCAGTTCATTGCAAATGGCACCAAATTTCTACATATTCGCCGCATGTATTTTATTGCTGTAATTTGTGGTTCTCCCAAGCAGAATAATATTTTTATTTCACTGAATATACCAGTGCAAGTTAAAGGTCTCAGATGTATTCCTTTAAAGTGACAGTTCATTCCAGCCCGGTCCCTGCTTTACATCAGTATTTATTCCCTAAGAAAGAAGTATAAAACACAATGTCACTGCTCTTAGGCCTGGATTCCAACAGTGGGGAGCCATGTCCCCAAGCCCATCAAGTGCTCTCTGTGCACACTTGCTGCAAGCTACTCCCTTAATGGGGTCCCGTGCACGCTCGCTTAGGTGGGTACAGCCCAGCACCCCCACTGAGAGTGGGGCTGGCTTCGTTCCTGCTCCTCAGCCAGCCCTGCAGGTCTAGGAGGGGTTTCCAAAGCACCACTGGGTGCTAGTGACCACTGGGTGCTTGGCCTGGTGGGGAAACAAGTGAACCTTGCTGAGAAGTTGGTGCACAGCAGAGATTCTCTCAGCTGGGGGGTTTGAGGACACCCAGACATTCAGCTGAAGTAGCACAGTGAATGTTACCCTCTGGTCCCCACCTCTCCAGGAGGCAGCTATGCCTGGCTGTCTTGCCGAGGCAGGGACTCTCCCATCTTCCCAGCACATCTGGAGGGTGAACTGGGCAACAGGCATGGGAGCCCAGCACATCTGGAGGGTGAACTGGGCAACAGGCACAGGAGCCTTTCATGGTCTCCTCTGAAATACCTGCTTCAGCTGAGGTTCTGTTGATTACATGCTGAGAGCTGGAGTAAAAGAGATGAAATGAAGACTCCAAAGCTCTTTCCTTCCTGTAGCAGGTTGTAGAGTGTCAGACTCACTGCAGGATCATTTCTTTGGAGTCTTTTGGGAGCGTTCCTGCAAGTGTGAGCCATGCCAGTACCTTTGTGTGGCACGTGTGAGCCTATGTGCCTGTGCCACACACTTGGGTTAATTGTTGCAGTCACTCCTCTGCCTGTGAGTGCACATATGTGTGCGTGCACAACCCCCCAGCAGACTGGTGTTAATTACTGAAACCTAAAAATGCTACAAGTCACGCCTTGATTGCTTCTTCTCCTCCTTTGAAATAGCAGATGTTCAAATTTACACCAGATTGTCAAATCTGCTTCCAAAAGGACCAGTTCCTGAAGAAGTCAAACAACTCCTTCCCCTGCTCTTCCCTGCTCTTCAAAGTGGTTGCAGTCAAATCCCAACTCTCCGGTTACTCTGGAGGTGTTCCCCCAATTCCGAGAGGAGAAAACACATGTGTTGGTTCATTATTTGCCTTGGTGGAGATGCTTTTCTGGTTTTGATGGGCATTTTTTACTACAGCGTCCAGTTGGAGACACTTCAGAGTAAGTGCTGTTGAGAGAAGCGATTGATGCAAGATCCATCCTTAACATTTTCTCAAGAGCTAAAAGAAGGGGTGTTTTACCTACCAGAGCATTATTAAAGGAAACCCAGCTGTAGCAGCCGGTGTCAGCAATATGCCTTGCAATCAAACAAGAAATATGGCAGCTCCTCCAAGCCATGAGATAACTGCCAAGGCTTATTGCAGAGAAGAGAGAGAAAAAAAAAAAAAGCTTTTCAAAAAAATGTTTTCTCTGAAGAGCATCAGATTTCACTCCCTTCTCACAGCACAGACATGCCTTGGCAATCATGATTAGCCTCATTTGGGCCTGTGGAATCCATTATTTTATAGCTGGTCTCATAGCTGGCAGAATGACAAACAGTTTATTCCTCTTCGGAGAGAAATCTGACCAAAAGATACAGAGCTTTAATTCAGCATTCCCCCACCTAAGAAATTTTTTCTTCCCACTTATTGCTTAAGGCAAAACATCTAATGTTTGCCTTGATGGCTCTGTCAGGCTCTTGACATCCCATATTTATCTCATGCCAGGATGAGGACAAATCTTTAATGAACTTCAGGCTTTTGTTCCTTTTAAAGTCAGGCAATGAGGGTTTACAATTCATCTGGCAAGGAAAATATAAAGAGCTATGCAAATAATAAGTATTCTTAATTAGCTGGGTTTGCCTAGTTGCCAAGTGATCTTTCCATGTGCCTGACATCGCAGGAGGAGATGGTTACTGGGGTCTGCTTAGCTGAGCTGGTTACACGTGGGCTGAATGACCAAGGGGAGCATGTTTTAGGCTCAGACTTGCTCACAAGAGCTCTCTGGGGTTAGATTTTACCAGGCAAGGTTATTTCCCAAACAGCTGTTTCATGGTGGGGTTTTGAACTGTTCCGTTGGTCTCTGTGCCCCATCTCTGAGCCCTCCTGGGCTGAGCTTGCAGCACTGGCAGGTTGCTGCCCTGGAGGATCAAACCCTGCTGCCAACATCTACCTCATTGTCCACCTCCATGTGCACAAAAACTTTCCTTGGTGGAGGAGAAGCACTTTGGTACTTATTTTGTGCCCAGACCTGTTCCAGAGGGGCACTGTTAATAAATGTTCTTGGAAAACTCTCAACTATTTTTCCCTTTTAAAGCTGGAAGGCCTGCACAGTGATCATAGAACCATAGAATCCCAACAGTGTCTGGATGAAAGGGAGCTCCAGAGCTGATCCAGCCCAACCCCTGCTGAGAGCAGGGACAGCTGCAACTAGAGCAGGGTGCACAGAGCCTCCTCAAGCCCCACCTGCAATGGCTCCAGGGATGGGGCCTCCACCACCTCCCTCCCTGGGCAACCTGGGCCAGTGGCCACCACTCTGCTGGGAAAGAACTTCTGCCTTAGTTCTCATCTCAGTCCACTCCTTGCCCATTCCAAACCATTGCCCCTTGGCCTTTCACTCCAGGCCTTTGGAAACAGCCCCTCTGCAGGCTTTGGAGCATCTCCCTTCAGGCACTGGCAGGTGCTCTAAGGTCTCCTGGAGCCTTCTCTTCTCCAGGCTGAACAATCCCAGCTCCCTCAGCCTGTCCTGGGAGCAGAGCGGTTCCAGCCCCCTGAGCATCTCTGTGTCCTTCTCTGACCCTGCTCCAGCAGCTCCATGTCCCTCCTGTGCTGAGGGCTCCAGAGCTGGACACAGGGATCCAGGGGAGCTCTGCCCAGAGTAGAGCAGAGCAGCAGAATCCTCTCTGTCCATCTGCTGCCCACACTGCTCCTGCTGCAGCCCAGGCTGGACTGGCTGCTGGGCTCCAGCACACCCTGGCTGCTCATTCCAGCTGCTCCTCTCTCAGCACCCCCAAGTCCTTTCCTGCAGGGCTGCTCTGTCCCCTCATCCCCAGACTGGATGGACACTGGGGATTGTTCCAGGGGCAAGACCCTGCACTTGCTGTTGTTGAATCTCATGAGGTTCCCCTGGGCCCACCTCTCCAGTCTGTCCAGGTCCCTCTGGATGGATCCCATCCCTCTGGTGTATCCACAGCCCCACTCAGCTGGGTGTCACCTGCCAACCTGCTGATGGTGCCTCCATCCCCTGTCTACAGCCCTGAGAACAATGTGAATCAGCACAGGCCCCAGAACAGACCCAATGTATCTCTACCTTTGGTAAAGGAGCTCAGAGTCCAGAGGAGGTTCCATTCCCACTTCCATTGGAGGGACCTGCTCTCCACATCTCGCTCGCCCTGGTTGGTGGGTGCTCAGCATCGGGCTCCTCATGGCATCAGGAGCCAGCGCAGGGGAGGGTCTCCCTGCAGTGCTCACCCCCTTTCTGCAGCTGGGCTCTCACTTCTGTTCTTTTTTCCTTCTCATATTCTGGTTTGATGAGAGGAAGTGTCCAGGTGGCTGGTTCTGCTGTAATTGAATGGCAGCTCACTCATCTGCTCTTCTGCTGGGAACAATGAGAGGCCGACTGCCAAGGGAAGTTTGGCTGAGTGACTTGTAGCCATAATTGAATTTCACACTGTACTTGTACAGTCCTTTTCTTCCCCCCTGCTCTTGCTAACTCATCCTACTGCTTCTTTTTAATTCCTGGATTGAAAAGGAAAATTCTGGTGCACAACCAGTTGAGAGAGTTTCAAGAATTAAGAAGTTGCTGCCTGGTTTTGGATAAAGTGGTGGCCACAGGGGGATGAGCTATGGCCATAGGGTCCCAGCAGAAATCTGCCCAGCTCATTTTGCTGCTTGTGATGGCGGTGAGCAGTGGTCAGTGCTCTGACCAACACTTTAATTGCCATAAACAACTGTTTTGTTTCCCATATTCAGGATGAAATTATTTTTTTTCAGGTTGCTTTATCTTTGGAGTGGTGCTCTAAACAGAAAATCTCACCTACAGAAGAGATTTATACACATTAAAGATTCAAGTATTTCTTCTGGAGATGAACTTTGAATACAGCAATACTTGCTGCTGCTTCTTTTTTTCCAGTGCAGTATATTTCAGGACTCATTATACCTTAAGTGAATTATCTTTACTTGAGAAAAAAATATTTACCTCTTGGAATAATACATTTAGAAGTGCAGCACAATCACATTCATTATCTTCTGAAGCTGATGAAGTGTCTGCTTCTCCAGAGAAGCCAGTCACTGGAACTGCCACCTGGAATATTAACAAGAGCAGCAAAGAAAGAATAGGAATTATTCACAGAATTTGGGGAAATCTGAACGGTTGCAAAGCTGTTCAGAAGCATCTTGCTGATCTCTGGGCACGTAGCAGGTGCTGTGAAATACCAGAATTCAGAATCTCCAGGTTTCATTGGCTTTCTGCAGGACTATTTCTGTATTTTTATTATTCTTTTCCTTCACAATATATTTAAAGGCATGATTTTTTTTGTGTGCTTTGGTGCACAATTAGGAAATTAGTGAATTAGGAAAAAATGGGAAAAGATATTATAATATTTAAGCTCCTGGAAAATTGACCTCAAGGGGATGTTGCCATGAAAAATATTTGTTATCTCTTGGGTTTGGGGGAGAGTCCATGTGAGGGCTGATGCCTGTCAGTCCTTAGACAAGTGTCTATCAAGAAGATGGCTTCATCCCGAAACAGCCTGAACTTGGATCTATAATACACAAGGAATTTTGTCCACAGAGGCCTCCAGTGGACAGGAGTTGATGTGTGTTTGGTTTCTTGGGTCTTGGTGACTCTCAGTTCCACTGATGGGTGTTTCAACATTAATAATCCTTAGAGGCTTATTAGTGAACATCTATTTGGTTTTCATCTATTAAAAAGCAGACTGAAAGCACTGACATTTTAAGGAAATTAATGATTTGAAAGGTTTCACAAATTCATCAGCTGAATGGAGATCTAAGGGGGAAAAAAAAACCCACCCTACAGCTTTGATTTCTGCAAATCTATAGATACCAGATTTGAGGATCTAATTTAGGTTGTGGTTTGTGAGAGCATTTATGGATTGTTGACATTTTCCATCTCCATACTCCACAGTGAAATTAATTAGGAGGCAGTAATCTGGGGAATGTGTTCCTTGAAGCCATTGTAGAGCACCTCCACGCACTGGTATTCTGTGGAAAACTGTAAGTTGGAAATGGAGTGAGATTATTTCTCCCTTTTCTGAAATAAAAGCTTCCTCCTGTGCAGGAAAGCAGGAGCTTTTTTCTCTCCCAGCCTCAGAGAGGAGACTGTCGTGTGCACACACAGGCATGTAGGCAAGATCAGGGAACTACTCTGTTTACTGACACCTTAAATTTTCTTGGAAATACCAATAATGTTACAGGCTGAGTGGGTCCCATCGTGATAATCATTTCAACCCAAAGAAACTTGAACACTTCTCTCACAGAACAGTTCTGGTCTGGTGATGAACTGCAGTGGAGAGGCTCGGAAGTTGTGGGTGGCTCTTCCCTGGCCAAAACTGGCAGCCACAGGGAAGTTAATTCACAGAAATATATTTGAGAAGAATTTCTTCATTTCTCTGTCTAGAGAATGAAACTCTCGAGTGCTTTACATTCAAGTAGCAGGTTGATCTGAGAGCACAAAGCCAGGGAGTGTTAATGGGATGTGCTAAGCATTTAAACACACCTATGTGCTTGCCATTGGTGGAGGTGAAGGTCCCCCGAAAGAAGCAGTGGCAGGGCACAGAGTGCCAGCTCTTGGTCATTTCCTCACCCTGCTTTGCCAAAGGAACCTGATGTTTCACAGATTCACAGATTCACAAATATTAGGGGTTAAAGGGACCTAGAAGATCATCATGATGCTCTTGCTCTGAAAAAAAGAAGGGAAATGATTTCTAGAAAACCTGTCATGTTGAGGGGAAAATAAATATATAAATAAAAATATGATAGTAAAATGAGATTAGGTGGCAAAAATGGGAAGATGGCAACAGTGTGGATCTGCAAAGTAGTATTGAAAACCTAATTATTCCATTCTCTGTGCTTGCTCCCAAGAGCTTCCCCTGTTGCACAACTTTTCCCATCAAAAGCTCATAAAGCTCATGCTCCATTGGGCCTGGTGGGACCACAGCTTAATTCCACAGGCCTGGGACAGCTTGTTGGGGGGATGGGGATGGAGGGTTGTGAAGGGACTGAGACCCAGGACTACTGCATTGCTGATGCTTGTGCTTTGCCCAGAGGCAGGATGGTATCTGACCTGCTGCCTGCTGCCTGCTGCGGGGGGGGGACGGGACTGAGCTTCTCTTCCTAGGGCATCTGGGGCCCAGTGACCACCCACCTGCACAACAGTGAGTCCAGCTTGTCCTGGAAGGAGCAGGTGGTTGAGAGAAATGGTGCACGTGCTTTGGTTTTGAGTGAACTCTGATGGGCTCTGTGGTGTCTTGTCATTTGAATTCCATGTCAGGAGAAGAAAGCTGGGTGGAGACGGGCACCTCTGCAGCTTGCCAGAAGAGCTGCTGTCATATGAATGCTGAGCTGAGCTGCCTGACTGTTCTTCTGGCAGGCCCAATGGCAGAGATGGAGTTTGCTTTTAAGTACAAATTAATAAGAGAAGAGTATTTTCATATTTTTCATATTTTAGCAGAGCTTTCAGCAACCTGCTCTAGTGGGAGGTGTCACTGCTTGCAGCAGGAGTGTTGGAACCAGATGATTTTTAACCAACCCAAACCATTCTATGATTTGACGATTCTGTGATTTTCATTTTTATTTATTTAAAATCTAGAGCTCTTCTCCAGCTGTGCTTCCCCATCCCACAAGCACTTCCTGAGAGCAGAGCCCATGGATTGGAAACGTGCACAGCCATGGTCCTTGCTGGCTGGGGCACTGCGATGTGTTGAGCCAGCAGCTGATGACCTTCTTGCAGTATCCGTGCCCCACTCTCCTGTGCCCTCTGCTCTGTCAAATGCTGCAACTCCTCAGGGACCTCACCCCTTTTTAACATAGATGTTGGGAGGAGAATCTGCTCAGGACCTCATGTGCCTTAGTAGTGTCACTGGGAATCCATCCTACCCAGCAGCAGACTGTCCTACACCCCAGATGACCAAGTCTCTCCGACCATGGGGTCCTCCCTTCAGTGATCCACTGTGCTGGACGTGATGTGAATCTGATGCTGCTCTCACCTCTGCCTTGCCTAGTTGCCTAGACTACTGTTCTCTATTGTGAGAGCTAAAAGGAGGAAGCCTGTTATTGATGTGTGCTTGTGTGGCCTGAATTTTGAACATGTGTCTTGTTTATTTTAACCTTCTTTTAGTAGAGGATCACTGAGACTCCAACACCCAACCACATCCTCAAAAAAGAAAAGCAGCTTCATCTCCGAGCAGGGTCTACATGGGGGTGCTTTGGGGTGCTTTGCTAGTTTTACAGCTTCCCAAACATTCTCCTGTTCAACCTCAAACCCACAGATGATGTGTGTGTGTTGTGAAGAAGCAAGTAAACAGGGACAACTCTCTGTGGATGCTACAGAGATGCCCTCAAGTTAAAGGCTGAATGAGCCGTGGGTGCTTTGCTCTTGGCACAGGACTGGCTGAGGAGTAAAAGGCTGTAGATCCCAGATCATCCTTGTAAAAGGAGCCCTGGTGCAAGGAACCTTCCAGACTTTGTTTTGTTGTTAGAGGGAACTCAGTGTTTGAGTCCAGTGCAACAGGGCTCAGAGCCAAGTGGTCATCTATGGGATGGTCAGCATCTTGTACCCTGGGCAAAAGGCTGTGCCTTCTGGGGATGTCTGTCATGAAGCACCCTCAACATGGCATCTTGTTCTACTAGCATCCTCAAACCTGCTCTCAGTGCTTCTACTCTGTTGATAGGTATGTGGTTAACACTGAGGCTGGATATGAAATCAGTTGGATCTGAGCAGGACAGGGACAGTGAGGAGATGTCACTTATTATGTGATTAAGCATCTGTCCTGAAAAATGCAAACCAAAATGCACACAGCTGGCAGAGAACAGGGCACAACTTTTTACTCTTGCAATTGCCTTTTAACTTGGCATTACTGAGATATCTTTTTTTTCCCAGGACTTTTGGGCTCCTGCCGTGGGTCAGAAGCAGTGCCAGGCAGAGATCATGCTTGGGCCTTAGATAGTTGGGTGCTACTCCAATTGGTGGCAAGAAAACGAGCAGTTAGTGTTGTTCCAGTGTTAATTTTGCCACAAATTAACAGTGTATTTTCAGAGGCTCAACCCAGCAGTACCAAGAGCACATCAATAATTTGTTTGTGCAGTTTCTCTGGATGGGTAGCAGGAACCTCCTGGTTGAAGGGACAGTCAGACCCTAATTTAGAACTTTCCTCAATGAGCTAAATCCTCCAAGCTTGCCATGCAACCCGTTCAAATCTATGATGCCCCAATGTAAGCTGATTATTGACATTCAAAACCATGAAGTCTTATGACAGCAGGAGGAAAATACATATCTGGGACACACAGAATGGGAAGCACCATGCAGGAGGTCACCAAAATGTGGTCAGTGTCTGGGATTACAAGAGAGCTGGATACAGCACTGACCACTAATAACACACAAAGCAATTCAGGGTGAGGGGAATCGATGCTTCAGGTCACTCAGCCTGGCTGCTTGCAAATGCATTTTCTTCTGCAGAAGCTTCTCTCTTCCAGCTTTCCACCATCCCACTGTTGTTTGAGTGCATCATAAAAGCTTCTGCACGTTTGAAAACATGAATTCTACCTGCTGTGCTGCCACCAGCCAGAGAGATGAGTGTGAAGCCATACCTTTGGGGATGTGACATGCTGCTTTCTTGCTTTTGCCAGGGACATTTCATGTTTTTCATGGGGAGAGCAGCTGCTCTGTGTGTTTCTCCAGTTGCTGTGCCTGGTGCCCTTGAATCTTGCTGGCTCTTTCCCTTGAAAAACCAGGCGTTTGCTCTGACCTGTGCTGTCTCTACTCCCTAAAGCCTCGACAGCCACATGTTGAAAACATTTGCCTTTAACCTTAACCCCTTATGAGATAAAAAGGAGCCTGAATCAAAGCCATGGTGAATAAAAAAAAAAAAAAAGGTTGTTTCAGGTTGGAAATGTTTCATTTGTGAGCTGCAGTTGGCTCTGGCTGCAAACCTCCCTGCACAGCAAGAGAAGAGCCACGGGACCAGCCAGTGCATTTGCAGCCTTCCCCTGAAATGGGTCTTCCGCTGAACCTGCAGTTTCCCATCCCAAGGCAAAAAGGGCTGTGGAATGCAAAGGGTTTGGCAGTCCCAGAACTGGAGGATGGTCTCTTGGCAAGTGTCTGGGGTTGGGCTGGGCCAGGGTGAGCTCTGAGCAGGTCTCTCAGCTGTCAGAACCAGGCTGTCCTGCTGTCAAGGTCTCACACCTCCCTCAGTGACACTGTTTGGGGCATGTCTTCTCCCACACCTTCAGAGAAGAGGCCATGCAGACCCCAGGGCTAGGGGGAGTGTAGAAGCTCTTTAGACTCCATCATGGAAGAAGAAGGTGTCTGTGCACGACTACAGGGTGTTTTTGGGTGAGGGACCCCAAGGCCTCCCAGAGGAGGTTGTTGGCTGCAGAAACTGGTACTGAGAGTGCAGCTGTGACCAGTGCACTGCAGTGATTTATTCTGGCTGGGAGGGGCTTTGTCCAAAGGGATGCAGCCTCTGTGTGGTGAACAATTCACATCAGAACATCCAGCAGGTCCTGGGGCTGGGTTTTTTAAATAGTGCATAGATGTTCTTCTTGTTAACACTCTAAGTCTTTGGGATCTTCTAAATCACAGAAATATGATGGTATTTAAGATATCTGGGATTTTTTTTTTCCACTAAAGCTTCTTTCTCCAAGGCATAGGACAGGACTCTACGAACGTCCACCAAGCTGCTTCGTTTGACTCTCCTAAGGTCTCCATTGGTGTCAGAAAGGAATCTGTTTGGGTCATGTGGGAATATTCTCCTTCTTAAAGTAGGGCTCTCTGTTTTACAGGATTTTGGTGAATGATATGAAGATGTATATTCTAAACATTTTCTTCCTGGAGTTTTTATTCTATTCATAAATATGGATCAATCATATTTCAATGTCTGAGTATTTTCATTTTGCTTGGTGAAACTAGTCCAAGGTTTCTGCTGCTGCTGCTGCTGCTGCTGCTGCTGCTACTGCTAAGGCATCTTGTTCAGGGGGCTTGGTATGTCCCATGTGGTAGGGGATTTTTCCTGAAAGATTTTTGCAAAGTTAAAATTTTTCTGTATTTTGTTCAGCTTGTCTTCTTATTATCCAGTGTGTATCAGAGGAAAGGCTTTATATAAATATATATATACATATACATAAAATGTTCACGTACTGAAGTAAATAAATAAAGCTTCCTTTTCATATAAAAGAGGTAAAGAAAAAATACCTGGCCAATACAGTACCATTAATCTATTCTCTTTTCTCCTTTCTCTCTTTACCTCTCTCTCTACAATAGAAGTGGAACAAAAAGGTAATTAAATACCTTTCAAATTATTTATATATATTACTTATGTATAGGCTAAGTTATTTAACAGTTTAACGTTTTAGTTGAATACTTTGTCATTAATTCTCACTACTTTTTTTGTTAAAGTTTATTTAGTATCTCTGCTGCTCAACTTCACCAGACAATTCATTTTTGCTGAGAACTTTTTGACCAGTGCCACTTTTTTTCCTCATTTTTATTTTTTAATTATTATTTTTTTTTCCCATTAAATTTCTATTCAAAGGTTTGGATAACTCTCTCTGCTCCTGCCCCAGAGAATTTGGAAGATGTGCATACAGACATATGCGCATAAGCATATCTAATGATATCTAATATCAAAATTTTGATATCTAACATCAAAAGCCTCTTGGAAACCCCTTGCTCAGCACCTTGGGGTGGTTGCTCTCACTCCAGTAGATCAATGTACTTCAGTACCAGTGACTAAACCTGATTTTTCCTCCCATCTCACTGTCCAGGAGACAGGATCGATTCCTGAGTTTCTGAAATGATTGGTTACTCCCTGAGCAGGAGGGTGAGGTGGGATCCCAGCACCTCCCAGTGGCAGGGCACCTCTCCAGGCTCCCCTGCTGCCCATGGGTACCTCTCCCGGGACCAACCCATCCTGACCTGGCTCAGGAGGGTGATCCCCAGGGGGGCCGAGGGAGGCCGTTTGGCACCTCCAGCTTCTCTCTTTTTGTCTTCCCCTCCTGGCACTGCCGTGATGCCAAGGGCAGCCCCTTCCAGGTGCCCCTCTCAGCCCCTTCCTTCCCCAAGAAGTCTGAGCAGCAAAGCACCCCAGTTAGTCAAACCACTCCTCTCTGCTCCTCTCATGTAACAATAGCAGGTATATGTTTTCAGTTTGAATTACTACTGTATTTAACAGGACATTTTTATTTTTTTAACTGATTAAAATCTAGACCTTGGGTTCCTCTCCACTGAACTTCAGACTTTTCCTTCCCTCTTTTCCTTCCTTCCTTCCTTGTCTTTTCCTTTCAGCATCCATATGTCATTCGTTTTTAATTGTGTGGACTGCATGTTCCGTGTGTCCTGTAGCAGCTTCGAAAGTCTCATTTCTGGTTACGCTGCAGCTCTGTAGATGGGTGTTTCCTCCCCCTCCCTTTGCTCCATACACTCCTGTGAGCTGCTAAGGGATTTGCCTCTGCTCTGCTTTTGGTACCCTTTAAATATTTACTATCACTTGGGCTGTAAAGATGGGAATCTCTTCTCTTTTATTTCCATTTCTAGGCCACTCTTCCGTGGGCTGTTCAAATAAATATGTGGATCAGTTCCCCGGGATTTTACCCCTTCACCCAGTAGGTACAGACTCACTGCAGAATATACCAAGCCAGAAATCCTTTGGGGGCACATATTCATTTCAGAGTTTATAAAGACGAGTGGTCCAAGTAAGTACACCTGTAAAAACAGATTTGGAAAGCAGTAAGAAAATGAGCCACAGTCGATAGACAGGGTAAAAAAGAAAGAAAAAAAGAAAAGAAGTCAGTTTGGTGGAGCAAATCTTTTTCTAGAGACATGGCCAGCAGGAAAGCTAATCTCCAGCTGCAAGGCATTGCTCTTGGGTTTCCTCTCACCTCAAGTATCCTCTGCTCCACAGCTAGAAGCAGTTGAGCTGTTTGGGCCAAGCACCCCCCGGGCCGTCTCTAACTTCACTTTCTCCTTTCCAATCCTTTTTTCCCCTCCGACAGTTTTCCTGTGTCCTGGCCTGCTGAAGGGAGTGTACCAGAGCGAGCACCTCTTCGAATCCGACCACCAGTCCGGTGCCTGGTGCAAGGACCCTCTGCAGGCGTCCGACAAGATCTACTACATGCCCTGGACGCCGTACCGCACGGACACACTGACCGAGTACTCCTCCAAGGATGACTTCATCGCCGGGCGGCCAACCACCACCTACAAGCTGCCGCACCGTGTGGACGGCACCGGCTTCGTGGTGTACGACGGGGCTCTGTTCTTCAACAAGGAACGCACCAGGAACATCGTCAAGTTCGACCTGAGGACCAGGATCAAGAGCGGGGAGGCGATTATCGCCAACGCCAATTACCACGACACCTCTCCCTACCGCTGGGGGGGCAAGTCGGATATCGACCTGGCCGTGGATGAGAACGGGCTCTGGGTGATCTATGCAACAGAACAGAACAACGGCAAGATTGTCATCAGCCAGTTAAACCCTTACACCTTAAGGATTGAAGGCACGTGGGATACCGCCTACGACAAGAGGTCGGCTTCCAATGCCTTCATGATCTGTGGGATTTTGTACGTGGTGAAGTCTGTGTACGAGGATGACGACAACGAAGCCACGGGGAATAAAATAGACTATATCTATAACACTGACCAAAGCAAGGATAGCATGGTGGATGTGCCCTTTCCAAACTCCTACCAGTACATTGCTGCTGTGGATTATAACCCCCGGGACAACCTCCTTTACGTATGGAACAACTATCACGTTGTGAAGTATTCCTTGGATTTTGGCCCGCTGGACAGCAGAGCAGGTAAGGGCTTTGAAAAGCCAAAATCTGAATTGTGCTTTCATTTTTTTTTCTTGCAGAGAGGGTGTAAAATCCAAGCACGCTGCTGCCTTGCTGATCTGCCTGTGTTACTGGAAATTACATCTCACCATAAGACCTTGGAGGGATATTAGGACATTCATATGTGCAGAATGTTTTTTGTATAATCTTAGTTTGAAATGAAATGGAGAAAGTGCTGAACATAACTCTTCTGTAATGGGCTGCAAACATCTCTACTCTCATCCACATCCCAGGGCTGCCACTCTTTCGTCCTTAACTGGGTTTTGTCCTGTGCATCAGATCATCCTCCCTGCTGCAGGAATTCTGGCAAAACAAAGTGTGAAATATGCTGTTGATGGAAACAGACTGGGGAAAACTAGCAGTGTTTAAATTAATTCATTCCGTGAGTCTAGGGGAGTCTGGGCTGTTTAGGGAATCAGATGCTACATGAGCACCCACACATGTGGTCAAGAGGGGAATCATCAGCAAAATCTCTGCATTGTTGGTTTCTTTGGTTTAAAGTTGGTCTGTTCTTTTATTCCTAAAGCATTTCACAACTTACTATGATTTCTCTAAGGGAGGAGCATCTGGTCCCTGGGGAATTCTCAGCTTTCTAACCTTTTTTCCTGTTAGGAATCATTCTGGTTATTAATTAGTGGGTTATTCTCCCTGAACTTCACCAACTTAATTGTTTTTCTAGTAGTATGTTAATTTGACACTTTATTACTGACATGACTTATCCTGGAGTGTGGTCAAACATATGATGGTGCAAGAATTTCCAGAGTGTTTGCACAACCATTTTCTAGTGGCCACTGCTGCACATAGTGTAGTCAGTTGTCAGCGCCTGTGGTGGACTCTGTATTCCAGAAAGGCTGAAAAAGGAAGAGGAAAGGCAAAATTAATATAATTTAGACAGTATATTATTTTATTCATAAATTGGACATTCCGATAATATTCTTTTTTGTTAATAAGAAACTTGGAAATGGATGAAGATAAGGAAAAACTTCTTTGCTTGAGAATGACAGAGCCTGGCACAGGCTGCCCAGGGAGGTTGTGGAGTCTTCTGCTCTGGAGACTTTCCAACCCCACCTAGAACTGTTCCTGTGTGGGCTGCCCTGGGTGCCTCTGCTCTGGCAGGGGGTTGGACTCCATCATCTCCAGAGGTCCCTCCAAACCCTCACTATTCTTGGATTCTGAGTGGATTCAAAACAATTTGTGAGCTATTGGTTACCCCAAGCAGTGAAAGTCAATTGTATCCCTTCTATTTCACAGAGTTTCTCACCTTTTCAGTGAATTATTTCCAGGTATTAAAATAGACTCTCTGGTGCTGCTTTTTCACATGGTGACTGTTGTTAGTAAAAGCATCCTTAATTAAAAAAAAAAAAAAAAATCAGTGGAAAAAACCCCCAAAACCAACAGCAAATGTTGTACTGTACTAGGTTCAGTTCTGGGCCCAGAAGGACACTGAGGCACTAGAGTGAGTCCAGAGAAGGGCAGTGAAGCTGGAGAAGGACCTGGAGCACAAGTTTGGTGAGGAGCAGCTGAGGGAGCTGGGGCTGGATAGTCTGGAAGAGGCTCAGGAGAAACCTTCTGACTACAAACACCTGAGAGGAGGTTTAGAGGTGGGTACCAGTCTATTCAACCAAGTAACAAGTGGCAGGAAAAGGGGCAATGGCCTCAAGTTGCACCAAGGGAGGTTTAAATTGGATATGAGGAGGAATTTCTTCACTGGATGGGTTTGGGGCACTGGAACAGCTTGGCCAGGGCACTGGTGGAGTCCCCACCCTGGAGGGATTGAAGATCCATGTAGATGGAGTGCTGAGGGAAATGGTTTAGTCAAGGTCTGCTCAGTGTTAGGTGAATGAATGGACTAGATGGTCTGCAAGGTCTTTTCCAACCTAGGAATGCTGTGATTGTGAGATGGGAGAGCAGGTGAACACATTGCAGGAGCTGAAAGTCTGCGAGGTGCAAGGATTTGGTTTGTCCTTGTGTCACTCTGGTTTGAAGACCGTTTAATTTCACTCATGTTTGGATGAGAGTTTAAAATCCTCCAGTGCTCAGATGGAAAGGAAAGCTGAAGCAGTTTTTAGCTTTGGATGGTGAACGTGAGAGGGTTCATCTGGTGCCAGAGACTCTCATGAGCCTTTTAGACATTTCTTTTCTGCAGTTTTTTTGGTGGCTCTGTAACATGGGCACCATGCTGAACCTTCCACATGTTCCTCTCCTCGTCCAGTTGCCAGGATTCTATTTTTTAGGCAGACAGGCATGAGGATCCCAGCTCCTCAGTGTTTTGTGGGTTCAGAGGACTCCTGAGAGGACTGCTCTGAAAGCAAGTGAATTCCCCTCCAGACAGCTCGTGTGGACATTTCAATGCAAAGCAAATACCTTTGCAAAGGGAGATGATTCTCCTTTACCTGCACAGCCTGGTCAGCAGGAATGTTACTGAACTAGCCAAACCCAGCACTGGGCTTGGGTTGGACAGGTCAGGAAACATCTGCTTGTCACCAGGGAGTAGCTGGGACACCAGGTCTGTGTGACTTTCTCATCCAAGTGCAGCACATTTTTCTGGTTACCATCAAATTTCATGCTAATTTCCTATCTAATACCAGCTAGGTGGTTGGGCTGGAGCCCAGCTTCTCCACCAGAGATCACAACAGGAGCTGCTGCAGCACTGGGAAAGCAGTGAAGAGCCAGCATCTTATTATTTTGTTATTTATTGATTCTTTTATTTATTTTTTTAGAGACTGGATTGGGGTGTTTTTCCTCCTTTCTCTTCCAAACTCACCAGAGTTTTCTCTGTTTAGAGCAAGGTAATGTTTAGTGGAACCATTTTCCATAGGGTTACAGATTGAGTGGCAAAATATGTAAACAATATTTGCTTAATTAGAAAAGAAAGGAAAGATTGAAAAATTGATGGATGGAACAAATTGGTTGTAAAAAAATAATTAAGGGTGAAGTTTTAGGAGCTCTTAAAACCCAAAATTGATCATGACAAGAAAAGTGATCTATTTAGCTTCCTAAATAGCCAGTCACATACTGGAAATCTCTAGTATTGTGCATTTCAAGGATATCTAGAATGCAAAAGTTGTTTTGGGGCTCCAGTTCACTTAAAATCAAGGATTTTCAGTCTTTTCCCTAACACCCAGGGACAACTGGAGGAAGAGGAGTCACTTAGCATACAGGAAAGGTAGGGATCACATCTTGCTCTCCAGAGTGATTAAACATTCTCTCTAAGGTTTCATTAAGGGTCTGACTGCACATGGAGGGTTAGAACACTTGTGATCCTCACTCACACAGAGCTGCTCCCACCCACAGCTGGACAGAATGGGCTCTGCTCCTCAGTGTGGATGACCCAGCCTGCAGAGTCTGTAACAGCCACAGGGCCAGAGTCCCTGAATTCAGAGTATTCTGATTATTCTGAAGGCTTAAGTGAGACTCAAAGCTGCTCCAGCTGATCTGGAAGCAATTCAGGGCTCTTAACTGAATTAAAAACAATTGTTCATTTTTTCTCCAGAATGGGAAAAGCTGCATTTTTAAGGGTTTGACTCTTTTGCTTTTTTTTTTTTTTTCCTTCTGTCTGGGGTTGTTTTCCTTTATTCCAAAAGTGGTTTGGAAAGGAAACACTCCTTAGTGCCTGCAAATCCCAGGAAACCTGTCATTAATGCCTACCTTCACAAAGTGAACTTGAGCATACCCAGAGCCTTTGAAGTCTGTTTTCTTAGAGCTGTTTGGCCTTAAAATAAGGAATTCTTTTGGAGGGTGTTTCTCCATAAATTTCTCCTGCACTTTTAGGTTATTTATTTGTAGCTGCTCTGGAGTTTGCTGACTTGAAGTGCTAATGAGAGTAGGTCTGCAACTCTGGAACTGTTTTCCATTCACTCTTCAAGAAGATAAACTCCAGTTTATCCCCATTGTTCCTTGTCCTTGCTGGGCACTCCAGAGCAGAGCCAGTCCCCTTCCATTGGACACCCACCCCTCAGATGTTTATAGACATTCATCAGATCTCCTCTCAGGCTTCACCTCTCCAGACTAAACAGCCCCAGTTCCTCAGTCTTTCTTCCCAGGGGAGATGCTCCAGTCCCTTCATCATCCTTGTAGCCTCCACTGGACTCTCTCCAGTATTTCCCTGTCTCTTAAATTGGGGAGCCCAGGACTAGACACAGTATTCCAGGTGAAGTCTCACTAGTGCACAGTAGAGGGAGAGCATAACCTCCCTACACGTGCTGGACACAGTTTTCTCATGCCATGCAGGAGCTCATTGGCCTTTTTGGCCACAGAGGCCCATTGCTGGCCCATGGGGAACTAGGTAGGATAGATGTGTGAGGTTAAACACATGCATAGGAAGGCAGTGTGTGGTACAGGACTCCTCTGACAGCCTCCTTGTGCTTAAGTGGTTCCCATAGACTGCACATGAACTCTATGGACTGCCAGTCTGGTAACCAATTGTGATATGGAGCTTCCATCCATAACCATTATATTTTAAAAGCCACAGAGGGTACCTGTCAAAGTTTGATCCTCCACAGTTTGTTAAATATTGTGAGATGCTCTCTTGACATGTGAAACCATTTTATTCAGCAAGGGTGGTTGAGGTTGTTTTTTTTTTTTTCTCTTCCTAAAGCAATTTTACAATGCAGATAAGGTGAACCCCTTGTCCTTATAATATGCTAATTAAGTACATTTGTGTCTTGGGTAAAAGATGTGGCAGTGTGGTGATGAATAAGAACTTTAAACACATATGACACCTCGTTAAAATGTAATTTTCACATCATAAATCTGAGGCCCTTCCTTTGACATCTGAGTAATGTGGATAGTGGGCAGAGGATCTGGAGCATTTCGGAGCTGTCACGTGCTAATAGGTACCTGGCAGTGGGTTCCTGTTCTGCTTGTCCTCAGCACCCTGGCCTTGCCTGGGAAACACTGTTTCCAGAGAAGGGCTGTGAGACCTTCAACCCCAACTGCACACAGGGTGTCACAGACTGACAGACTGATGGGGTTGGGACCTCTGGAGATGATAGAGTCTAACACCCTGCCAGAGCAAGGGCACCCAGGGCAGCCCACACAGGAACAGATCCAGGGGGGGTTGGAAAGTCTCCAGAGCAGGAGACTCCACAGCCTCCCTGAGCAGCCTGTGCCAGGTTCTAGAACACTCACAGGGAAGAAGTTTCGCTTCCTGTTGAGGTGGAGCTCCCTGGGTTCCAGTTTGTGCCCAGTGCCCCTCATCCCATCCCAGGGCAGCACTGCCAAGAGCCTGGCCCCTTCTGCTTGACCCCCACCCTGCAGAGATTTGTCACCATCCATCAGCTCCCCTCTCAGGTTGCTCTTCTCTAGGCTGAACAGCCCCAGTGCTCTCAGCCTTTCCTCACCAGAGTGATGCTCCAGCCCCTTCATTATCCTCACAACCTCCCTTGCACTCTCTCCAGTATTTCCCTGTCCCTCTGGAACTGGAGAGCCCGGAACTGAACACAATACTCCAAATATGGTCTCACTAGAACAGAATACAGAGGGAGCAGAACCTCCCTCCATCTCCTGCCCACACTCTTCTTTATGCCCCTAGGATTCCATTGACCTTCCCAGCCACAAGGGCCCATTGCTGTCCCATGGAGAGCTTACTGTCCACCAGGACACCAACATCCCTATCCACGGAGCTGTACTCCAACAGGTCACCCTTACTGGTCCCTGGTGGTGTTCCTCCCCAGCTGCAGCACTCTGAATTGCCATTCCTTGGGGATCCCACAGTACTATGTCTCACTGGGTTGAATTTGGTCTGCCTTTCAAAGGGCAACTGAGCAGTTCCTGCTGAGCACAAGTCAGTTTCAGGGAGCTGCCAAGTGTTCCACTGTGGCTTTGCCTGTGTTTTCATTTTTCCAGTTGCTTTCCCCCATCTCAGAGCATCCTCAGCTCTCTCTTGCTCCTCTTGGCTGCTTACAGTGACAGTGCTGGTGGCACAATGTGGCTGGAGGTTTCCAGAGAGATCAGCACTTGCTTTCAGCAGCCTCTGCTAACATGTCCCGTGACCAGGCCCTGGACCTTTACCCTCTACTATTTGCCCATATGTGTGTGTTCCATTTATTCTACACATATTTCAGTCCCTTTTTGCTATTTTAGCTAAGAAGCCATGTCTAAATTTGGTCGTGAAGAAAGAGGTGCAGAGACTTTTCATCTTTTAGAACAAAGCTGGCATTTCAACCTACATTTGCTGGCCAGACAGTACGTCAGGCTCAGAAGGGCAGGAGGATATTTCACCTCCCTGGGGTGTGCTGGGACCCAGAACTGTGTCTGTGTGTCCCCTCCCCCAGTCTGTCTCTTCCTTTTTATCCTGGTTTGAATTTTCCTTCTTTGTGTTTGATTAAAAAATGATTTAAAAGAATCATACCCCTGGACACTTTTCTGAAATTATGGGTTTCTGCTTTTTGCCAGAAATCTGGAGTTGGAGCTTTTCCTCTATCTTCTCACAAGAAAAAATAATACAAACCCAAACCCATCCTTTAAAAAGTGCAAGATCCCTCAGCTTCCAAGCGCTGCCTTTGTGGAGCATTTAATAAATATTAATAATGTTTGGTTAGCACAGCAGGAGTATCTTCAGTGCCTTTCCAGTGTGAATAAATATATGCTTTCTCCCTCCTCCTGAATAAAAATGCACTTCTCTCAGTAGGCCTGTGGAACAGGAGATGGCCTCACCAGGAGGAGTCCAGAAGCTCTTTTGTTTTCTGGAGTCACTGCTTCTACTACAAGGCATCTCAGAGTCAGCCTGAGTCAACAGTAGAGCTGACCTGACTGCTCCAGGAGCTCAGCCAGGACACTGCTGTGTCCTCTTTGGATCAATTGCTTCCCTTGCAATCCAGACTCTGCTGTGACACCTGTGGGTGCCATGAAGCCACAGCCAGTGTCTAAGGGCTGAGGTTCTGCTCCCCCAGGCTCACGAGCTCAAACTCCTGGGGACTGAGCTGGTGTGGCCAGTGCAGCCCCCCACAGATAGAACAAAGCAAACTGGGTGTGCTGGAGCAGACTGGCCCCTCAGCCAGAGCAGTTTGATGCATAGGCCATTAAGCTGCATCTCCCAGTTCTTAACTGGTGCTTCAGGGACTGTTCCCCTCAGTAGACAGGCTCAGGGGCTGTGTTGTCTTCTTGTCTGTGTTGTGTTCGGGCTGGAACCCTCAGCCAGTCAGAGTGACCACAGAACCCTGGGCTGGGAGTAACTGGGGTCCTGCCCAGAGGAGCTGGTTCTTGGCAGAGCAGTAGGTCTGGCAGCCAGATCCTCCCCTTGGATACTTCCATGGGTGATTGGTGTCCTGAGCAGTCTGGTGTAGGAGGTTTCCACTTGATGAGTGACTGCATGCCCACTTTGGTTCACCTTTCCTTAAGGTGTAGGAGTTAGCTGTGTAGTACTGAATTCCCAAGAGACACCCGTAGCTGGGGTTGGTCAGAAGTGCTCCCAGTTGGAGCACTGGGCAGCTTTGGCTGCAACAAACCCCTTCTGGCTGCTGTGTTCTCTGTGGGTGCCTCTGTGACAGCTGGTGGGCAGGGAGAGGAAAGGCAATAAGAGACAAAAGGATGAAGCCAAACTTCACTTAAAAGCTTTGAAACAAAAGGAGAGCAGAGGCTTCAGCACTTCACGATGCTGCCAGACACCAGGAGGGGGACAGCACCTTGCCAAGAACAGGTATGAGAAGCTGAGCATGAGCTGCACTGCTGCAGAGAGCAGGGTGACTGGGAGCACAGCAGTAACTGCGTATGAAGGGGAGAGGCTTTTCCTCTTCCACTGGAACAGTCAGCCTGGAGCTTGGAGTTGTGATCAGTTCTTGTTTCATTAAGTTTAAGACCACCAGGTTGTCTCTCTGGCACCCAGCACAGCTTATCGGCCTGATGCCAACGCCAAAGCCAGCTCTGGGTGTGCCAGCCTTTTGGGTTTAGGCCCCTGCCTGGTTTGGTCCCTACCTGTTTGCCAGAGGTAGGGAGTGAGAGGTGACCCACAGCAAGTGTCCAAAGACACCTTTTGCAGGAGGAAGGGCCTACATCATGGACTAGGGGCAGCTTTTGTGTTGGGGTTTGACACATGGTGTTCAGTGAGGAATGCATCCTTTCTGCCTTGGCTAGCAGGTTTTTCTGGCTTCTGTGCAGCACTGGGGCTCTGCACCCTGGTGGGGTGCAGGATGCTCCAAGGTGCTCCATTTTCAAGCTGTTGCCTCTGCCACCTCCTCTCCTCAGACCTGCAGAGTGGGATTAAACCCCAGCAGGCTCCTTCTCAAGGCATTACCCTCTATCTCAGGTTGTAGTTGTGCTCCTGATCCTTCAAAGCTTGACCAATGCAGTGCAAACATATGCTCTGGCCTGGCTGCAGAGCCACCAGACTGGCCCTTTGTGGCCTCTCAGATGCTTTCCTCAGGTGCCAGTTTGGGGTTTTTTTGGTACTGTGTTTTTAACCTAAGCAGCATTCCTTCTCCCCACTGGAAATATCTCCACCAGGGCAGCTCGTAGGTCTAGATGGGTCCTCTCACTTGTCTGCCACTGATTGTGTTTATTCTGGAAATGACTACTGGAATATTTTTAGCAGCACTTATTAAGACTTGTCTCCTGAAGTCTAGTGCAGTGTTGCTAATTAACTGCTTAGATGCCACCAGCACTGCCATGGCAGATATTCCCTCTTGGATTTTTGACCAGGAAAGCCAAGCAAGCAGATGTGGATGCCCTGCATGATTCTGCTTTGGAGTCAAAGCAAGCAGAAGACTCACTGGATGCCCTTTATACTGGTAGCTTTGACACTCAGGTTAAAGGGGAGTAAAAAGCTCTTTAGAAGGAAGCTACAAAATTGCTGAACCTTTGCAGGGAGCCTTCCTTTGACTTTGGGAATTCATAGAATCATAGAATTTGAAATGTCTGGGTGGAAGGGAGCTCCAGAGCTCATCCAGTCCAACCCCTGCTGACCGCAGGGACATCTGCAACTAGAGCAGGGTGCTCAGAGCCTCCTCAAGCCCTACCTGCAGTGTCTCCAGGGATGGGGCCTCCACCACCTCCCTCCCTGGGCAACCTGGGCCAGTGGCCACCACTCTGCTGGGAAAGAACTTCTGCCTTAGTTCTCATCTCCATCCACTCCTTGCTCATTCCAAACTATTGCCCCTTGGCCTTTCACTCCAGGCCTTTGGGAACAGCCCCTCTGCAGGCTTTGGATCCGCTCCCTTCAGGCACTGGAAGGTGCTCTAAGGTCTCCTGTTCCAGCCTCCTGAGCTTCCCTGTGGTCATGGTGATGCCCTTAGTATCTCCCCATCCTTCATATGTGGCAGAAAGTAAACTTTCCAGACACACAAGATGTAACTGTGCTGACAAAAAGCACCCATGGTATACATGAGGAATGGAAAGGTCAACCTTATCTTTGGAATCCATCTGAACTTTGATGGGAGGGTTGGATTTGATGAGTCACTGATAGGAAGGGAATTTAGGCTGAAGGTACAAAAAGAATCTTGGTAGAAGAGCTCCTTGTTCCGGGAGAAATGGGACTGGTCACCAAGGGCTGTGAAATGCTAGTTGTCAACAGCCTGAGAGGGGAAGATGGGTAGATCCCAGAAGAAAAGGGATAATAGGCACTGGGAAGCACACCTTCCCTAAGTGCACTTAGGTGTCAGGAACTGTGTTAGACCCAGAGAGCTGGGCTGTGAAAAACAACAAGAATAAAGCAGTATCCATTTCTTTCACATTAGTCTGCCAGATGTGCAGGAGCAACATTTGAGGTAATAAAGTAAATAAAGAGCCCATTGCTCTTCCTGGCCCCCAGGGCCCATTGCTGTCCCATGGAGAGCTTGGTGTCCACCAGGACTCCCAGCTCCTTCTCCATGGGGCTGCTCTCCAGCAGATCCCCTCCCAGCCTGTACTGGTGTCATTGATGATTCCTTCCCAGCTGCAGGCCTCTGCCCTTCTCCTTGTTCAGCCTCATCCAGTTCTCCTGTTCCCAGCTCTCCACTCTGTATGACATGAATCTGAGTCGTGTTCTCTCCCCTATGTTTTTACATTTAAAAGACTTTTTTTTTTTTTTTTTAAGGGTGTGCTGATGATTGGGGACAAAGCAGATGGTGAAGGCTTTAGGAGAAGGAGATGTGTGCATTAAAACAAGGCAGTGATTGTTTGCTCTAATGGGATTTCTTCACTGTAAATAGGATTTTTGCTTGATTAAAATGTGCTGAGAGGAACCAGGACTCGAGGCAAATTGCACTGGAACATGGGATTAGAGAGACTGGCACTGAATAAGCAAACTGGGTGTTTCATGTTACGTGGCTCCTGTGTTCCCACAAAGCACCAGCTGCTTCAGCCTCAAAAGGGAAGGTGGGGGGAGGAAGAAAAGCAACAGCAGAGCTGCCAATGAAGTTCCACACTGACCGTGACAGAGGGCAGGAAAATCTGCCTTTACACCAGCCTCAGCTGGATCCCTGGCCTTCCCTTCAGGCTTCTCTCAAATAGCTGGAATTAACTTCAGGTCTGGGGCATGGGGATGTAGGATGGAGATGTGGAAAGGGCCCTGCATGCTGCTGGCAGGGAGAAAGTGGCATTGCGTGTGTGGCAGCAGAGGAGACCTCAGCCCGTCCACAGGGACACACTAGGAGGAGCTTCCTTGAGTTCCTGGGGGTTGGCCTCGTGTTGTCTCCCCTCTGAGTGTGCTGGAGGCTCCCTCAGGCACGGCCTGCATGGGGGTGCCATGGGGTGCCCTGGGGGGTGCTATAGAGGTACTGTGCTGGTGCTATAGGGGGTACCATGGGGTGCCGTGGGGGTGCCATGGGTCACTGCTCTCTCAGCCAGGCTTCTGGGCTGTGTTGCACTCTCATGGGGCCGAGTTCACCAGCCCCCTGGGAATGGTGATGTGAGCACTGGGGCTCTGGGAGGAGGGGAACACAAAGGAAAGGCTGTAAGGGGAAGAAAATGGATCATAGAATCATAAGGTTGAAAGAAACCTCCAGGGTGATCAAGTCCAACCTTCTCCCCAACACTCCCATGGTCACCAGCCTCTCTGCAGCACCACATCTACTGCCTCTGGAACCCCTTCAGAGATGGGGACTCCACCACCTCCCTAGGCAATCCCTTCCCATGGTTAACTGCTCTTTCACTAAGGAGATTTCTCCTCATATCTCATCTGAATTTCCACTGGCATAACTTGTGGCCATTTCCCCTTTTCCTGTTGGGTTTGGGGTTTTGGTTTGGTTTGTTGGGTTTCTTTTTGAGGGATATGCAATAAAATACAATTGCTTGACAGGAGCATATGCAGACACTGGAGGGACCAGCAGAACTGAATAACTAATTTTGGCCTTCTCCACACAAGTATTTCCTATTCTCTTTGGACAGTGACTGCCAAGTGTTTTCTTAGTGCAATATTGAGCACGTTATTCACAAGAAATATCTTTGGAGTGACTGGAACAGATTTTATTGATAAAAGTGCTGTGCTTTTCACCATGGCAAGTAGCAGGATGAGTGAGAAACACCAGCACCCAAAAGACAAGCCAAGGTGGAAAGTGCTCTGGCAAGTTTATGGTGGATTTGTGTAGTTTAAGGTGCAGATTTGTCCAGTTGGGAGAAGTTTCTCTGTCTGGTGACTGGCTTGTAAATAGAAACTCTTTATGGGTAAACAGAACCTCCTCCTGAGTTCACTGGGGAGTAAATGGAGCTTTTGGGTGGCCTAAAACTGCATAGTCAGAAGATGGAATGTTGTGTAAGGCTGCTGTAATGTGTTCTTTTCATATAAATGAGCTTAAATTGACTCTGGTATGAAGAGTAGAACAGAGAATTAAATTAGATTAATAGATTTGTTTAAGACCAGAAGGGACCATTAGCTCATTTAGCCTGACCTCTGTACTGCATTCGATTGGATTTCATCCCCTTCCTCTTGTACTGATCCTAATGACTTGAGCTGAAGAGCACCTTCCAGAGAGGCATCCAGGCAACCAGCACCTCACTCCAGAGTGCTCTTCTTGGGTGGGTGGGTCTGCTCACCCAGTGGCAAGGAGGTAAACCAGTATTCTCCTTATAAATGGGTTATGTTTTGGTTGTACTGCCTGGTCAGCAAGCCTTTTGTGCCTTTTTGCACACAAAATGTGGTTCTTGACTTGGCCTCTTTGTACAGCGTCCAGATGGTGCTGGGAGGCTGCTTCTGTGGGGGTTACTGGTAGGTCTGAGATTGAGTGGTTGATCAATTGATCGATTGATTGATTGATTGATTGATTGATTAAAGATGTTAGAAACTTGCTATATGGAGTGGGAGATTCCTGAGCAGTCTGAGAAAGCAAATAATTCACCAGCAATGAGAAAACAGCTGTCAGGGCACCAAACCCAAGCAAGCCTCTTTTCAGCTGTGTACTCTGTGATGAGTGTCACTAAAACTCTGCTTTTTAATTAGGAGAAATTACCAGTCTGCAAAGCTTACATACTGCTCTCCTAGTGCCATTTCCAGTTTTATTTGAACTAGAGTGCTAGGGAGTGACATTTAAACCTCGGAGTTTGTCATCAAGTTCTAATTTTCTTGTTGATGAGAACATCTGGCCATTGGAAAGGGCACAGACTCATTCCAGCAGTTTTTGCACAAAGTGTTGGACTATTTAATTCCAAATGGGTTTTCTGATGGTTGCTTTGTTGATTTTGTTAGTTTATTTGTTTTGGGGTTTTTGGTTGTTTGGTTGTTTTGGTGGTGTTGTTTTGTCTTTTTTTTCACACTCTTTTTAAAGGAGCCTGTATTTCTACTGGGTAAAAAAAAAAATGATGATACAAGGAAGGGAATTTGTACCCTCATGCAAGCAGCACTTCTGTAAATAACCATTAGTTGTATTAAGAATGTTGTTCCACCAGTTTTTTCATGTCAGCATGGTAAACACTGTTGGAAAGAGGCTGTCATTTGCTTAATATGCAAACAGAAATAAGGCTGTACTAAGAACATCTTAACTCAAATTGAAATACTATGATGTCAGAAGATAGTTTTTCATTCTATTAGAACATTTTGTGATATTTTGGATAAATTTCACCTTCAGGCTTTTCTGTGTGGTTATTCACCACCTGAGAGAGGTTCCAGTTCCTGGAATTCCCTGTCTCTCTTGAACTGGGGAGCCCAAAGCTGGACACAGTATTCCAGGTGAGGTCTCACCAGGGCAGAGTAGAGGGGGAGGAGAACCTTCCTAGACCTGCTGGACACAGTTTTCTGAATGCCCCTCAGGAGACCTTTGTCCTTCCTGGCCACAAGAACCCATTGCTGGGCCATGGAGAATTTACTGTTCACCAGGACACCAAGGTTCTTCTCCATGGAGCTGCTCTCCAGCAGGAAAACCCCTCACTTCTACCAGTGCCTGGTGTTGTTCCTCCTCAGATGAAGGACTCTACACTTGTTCTTGTTGAACTTCACAAGGTTCACCTTGACCCAGGTGTCCAGCCTGTCAAGTTCTTGTTGGATGGCAGCGCAGCTCTGGTGTGTCACACATACCCCATGAACAAACTTGCTATCAGCAAGAAAAAAACTTAAAACAGGCAGGTGTCAGGGAAGGCTGGGGAAACTCTCTCTTCCCTTTGAAATGTAAAATGTGACCACAATGATCTTACGGAAGTCATTGCCCAGACACAGTTGACCATTTAGGCATCAAGGACTCCAGGTTCTGTGTATCATGGAGTTGCCAGTAAATAATCATAGAATCAGTCAGGTTGTAAAAGACCCTTGGGCTTATCAATTCCAACCATCAGCCCTACTCTACAAAGTTCACCCCTAAACCATGGCCCTCAAACCCAAATTCAAATAACCCTGCAACACTCCCAGGGATGGTGACTCAATCCCTTCCCTGGGCAGCCTTTGCCAGGCTCTGGCTGCTCTTTTCCCTCCTGCCCAGTCTGCCCCTCCCCTGGAGCAGCTGCAATCCAGCCCCTCTGCTTCTGCCACTAATGCCCTGTGAGCAGAGCCCAGCACCAGCCTCTCTGCAATGGCCTGACAGGTGCTGCAGAGAGTGAGGAGGGCTCCCCTCAGCCTCCTTTTCCTCACACTAAACACTCCCAGCTCCTTCCATGGCTCCTCATCAGATTGATTCCCCAGGCCCTTCCCCAGCTCCGTTGCCTCCTCTGCACTGGCTCCAGCCCCTCCAGATCTCTCTTGGGTGGAGGTGCCCAGAACTGGACACAACATTCCAGCTGTGGCCTCCCCAGTGCTGAGCACAGGGGGACAATCCCCTCCCTGCTCCTGCTGCTCACACTGCTTCTGAGCCAGGTCAGGATCAGAAAGCCATTGGCTTTCTTGCCCACCTGGGCACATAGATGGCTCATCTTCAGTGTCTTGTCCTTTTCTACCAGCAGCTTCCCAGCCCCACTCCCAGCCTGGAGCTCTGCTGGGTTGTTGAGGCCCCAGTGCAGGCCCCGGCCCTTGGCCTGGTTGCAGCTTCTCCTGTTCCCGTTGAGCCCTCCACCCAACCTGGCCCAGTCTCTGCAGAGCCCCCCTGGCCTCATGCAGGTTCACACTCTGCCTCACTTGGTGTCATCTGCAAACTCCCTGATGATCCACTCCATGTCCTTATCAAGGTCATCAATAAAGTAATACTAATATCTCTCCAATAGATCCTGATTTGTCTCCTCTGCCCCTTGCCAGGTAAAGTTCTTAAGAATCAAGAGCTTTTTCTGGTGGTCATGGCTAAGGAGGAGAGGGGGCCTTAGGCAGCCCTCTTTCCAATTGGAAGTCACAGAAAAAAACCCAATATATTTCGCTTCAAATGAGAAAAAGGAGAGGAGCTCCAGCCTTCTGCAGTCCCCTGTAATGACTGTGGGCTGGCACCAGAGGTGGCAGTTCCCATGACTCGCTGAAGAAACATCTCCAAGCCTTTTAGTGGAGTGTTTCTTTATTTGGCTGGTTGTCTAGAAGCCTGTAGGCAAATCCTTCAGATGTTTCCATACGGGGTGTTTGATGTTGTCTCGTCCCCTTGTATCTCTATAAACTTCCCTTGGTGTCTCATTAATTTGTTTCACCTCTTCTGGGCTTGTTATTCTTCTGCTACAAGAGATTGATCATTGATTTTTACTTTTATTTCTTATTGCATATTTAAAAAGAAAGCCGAGTGATGTTCCATTCCCAGCTAGGTCTCCAAGGAATTCAACTGTTTCTCATTACAAAAGGGGGAAAAAAGTAATTAAATTTTAATTATTTTTCCTTTTTTGCTCAAATATCTTAACACAGTGCAAATTAAATAAAATTATTTAACCATGACAAGCACTTCTGCCAATTAATCCCTGAGAAGTGAAGCTGGAAAATGTGTGCCACATGCATGCAGGCAGCCATACAGATGCCTGGAATAAAACCCAAAGGAGTCTGTGACAAACAGGAGTTAAACAGTCCAACAGGGCAGTGAATGGGAGTTTAAGTGACCGTGTTGTCCATCCACAACCTGATCTGAGCTCTTTGAAGCTTCCCATCTGATACTCTGAAGAATCTTTTTCCCTTCTGGCTTAATAGCTAAAGATTAATTGAAGTTCAAGAACTCAGTATTTCTAGTAGCATTTATACTGAAATTTAAGATGGGTAATTTAACTTTGAATTGATTTTTTTTTTTCCTTCAGTTTGAGCTTTCAATATGTGCATAATTTTATCTTGGTCGCACTCAGGTTTCCTGAATTAAAGGCAAGATTACCAAGAGATATTAATTAGACAAATGTGTTTATTAACAACATAAAGATTGTTGTGCTGCATGCCTGAAGACTGGATCCAGTTGTTAGAAAAAACCTTTCAGGCAATTGCAAAGCATTAAAATAAAAAAAATATCTTGTCTTTTTGGATGTTTATGTACCTGGTTTCATTGAGCACTGGTGTTTTTTGTTTGGGTGCAAGGTTTAGAGCTGGGCCAGCCACTAGATGAATGACAGATGCTCTCTGGCAACCACTGTCCCTTCACAAAGGGGAAGACAAAGTGAATAAGGGAGAGAGACAATAATAAAATTAAATATGAATCATATATAGAGAAAATCAATGTTGAATTCCACCTCTATGATGTAATTTCATCACCACTGGTGCTTTGGAGCAGCCACTGGTAGAGTCCCAG
>VYZU01056929.1:0-14908 GCA_013401355.1 Ceyx cyanopectus | reverse complement strand
AGGCTGGAGGTGAGTGAAGATACTGAAAGCACCCTAGCAGCAATGGATGATTCCTGTCTCAGCTATGGTCTGAGGGAAAGCATCGCTTCCTACCTCTCCTTAACAGGGGATGACAATGCTTCTTTTGCAAGTTCCAGAAAGAAAAAAGCCCAGTCACTTATATACACAGGGAGCAAACATAGAAGTATCCTTCACTTGCCACCTACATGGTATGAAGACTAAATGTAGGAAAACCAGGAGGAAAATAAAAAACAACAATAAAACAACCGAGGGATGCAAAGAGAAACCCACAGCATCCTGCAGTCCTGCAACAGCTGAAAGATACAAGTACACCGGCTGATGAATAACACTGGCAATCCTTCTGCATTTTCTCTTCTGAACATTAATCAGAAAACTTCCTAAGGATGTTATCTCAGCCACAGCATTGGCTGGGGATGTCCCCAGTGCAACTGAAATTAAAACCTGCTCATAAGCAGGATAAACTGAGATAGACTCAAAGTCAAGAAACAAATTGTACCCACTAAGGGGGGTACCCACCACTGTACAAAGGTGATTCCATAGGGAAGGACTAACTACAGATAAAGAATTTAAATTCTTACTCTGACATCCTCTCTGAAAACCGTTTTTACAGAGACTACTTACACTGAGAAAATGAGCCTTTTCCTTCCTCATATGGAATAATTCACTGTCATTGACAATGGGTCAGAAAGCCATCAATAACCCAAGGAAAGTATCTAACATCCATCAGCCAAGAAACATCTGATTATATTGACTCCATACTTCTTGATGTTTTTACCTTCTAGGGAAAAAATTAAAATCATTCACTTTCCAGCTGGCATTTAATTCAACTACTGGTAATGACCTGCAGTGTCACAAAGTGGTCACAAAATTAAGAACAGGTTTAACTCACTGAGAAAAACAGTTCCTGCTTAGCCCGGAGCTGGCAGCACAGCCATATCCAAAAACATAACTCAGCTGCTCATACCCTGGCAGATACACAACAGAGAACAAAGCTGTTTTAAAATAAAAAGGAAAATGTGGTAATATGCCAAACTACAAAGGTATCCCTGCAGAGGTGAGACTTTTTATGTGTAGAAGATCACGATTTAACCTAATCTCCCAAAGGCACTCCCATATTTATGTATAATATTTATATTAATAGCAGCTTTTAATAATAATTAAACTAAGAAACCGAATCAGCAACAGTGGATGTTAAACATTTTTTTTAATTTCTTGTCTGAAGAGAGCTATGTCAAATGATAATGACACGTTTCATCAAACTGCTTAAAGATTTGTAACAAGGTTACTTAAAATGTCATNTGTAAATATCTCTTAGCACAAATCTGTCTGATCTGTAGATCTTGAAACAGATCATTTGCACTACCAGGAGAGATTTAGAGACCAAAATATTTCACAGCCTATTTAAACATATATTAGAACTTGGATGAAGAAAGGATTAATGTAATTTGGCTGGTAAACATTGAGCACCACAGAGTAAAATTAAGTCAGGAACTCTAGGCATTTGTGTAATTACTGTTGCTGATCATGAATATGTTAATGTGACTGCATTTTATCCAGTGAAATGTGTATGGGGAGCATTACAGATTTCCAAGTCATGACTTGTATTTATTCATTAAAATAATATCCAGTAGTTATTTTGTATTTCTTTTGGAAAACTGAAAACCTTGTGTGCATCTAGTACAAACAGTCTTGAATCAACACTGCCAGAAAGAACCTTTGACACAACAAAAGAATCTGAGCCCATATAATGGGACAGTTCTTGGAACATGCTCTGCAGGAAGAGGATAAATTCAGATGAAAAGAGGTTCACACAATCACAGTTCTGGTTGGAAGGGACCTCTGGAGGTTATCTGGTCCTACCTCCCTGCTCAAGCAGGGTCACCTAGAGCCAGCTGCCCAGCCCCATTTCCAAACAGCTTTTGAGTATCTCATGGGAATATCTTCACAACATCACTGGGCAACTTGTGCCAGTTCTCAGTCACCCTCACAGTAATGACATGAGAAAATGACAAAAACTTATTAATTCCCCCATAAGGGATAGCTGGATTTCACAGATGTTATGGAGAAATTCTGTGGTCCCTGGCTGTTTCTCACAAACAACTTGAAAGATTATATTGGGGTCCGTTTGGGAAGTACAATCTTGCAAAGGTCAACAGCACCGAGAGAATTCTATACAAATCCGAGATTGCCCAAGAAACAATATCAGAAATACCAAATGTGGGTAGGGATGTAGCAAGCCTGGGAGCCACAGAGAAAAAGTAATTGGACATGGTTGGTTTGTTTGACAGAGCATGATGCTGGTAAAGGGGGATAAAAAAAGGAAATGGAAAAAAGGGGAAGAAAGGGAATCTAAAGAGTGGATAATCATAGGATCAGGGATATTTAGGGTCCATATCAGACAGCCCTGCACTTGATTGCAGTACTTTGCAGTAGAGCAATAAATCTGTTTTTCTAGCATTGGTTCACCTGCTTTCATGACCAGGAGGGACCATGCATTGGGTAGAGGAAGCCTGAGAGCTTTCCTCCTGACATCCACCTAAGATCATAATCACAGAATATTTTTTCAATCCAAACTACTGAAAGATGAAAAAGTTATTAAAAGTCCCCATAATGGCTTTGCATTGATTTTGTACTTCTTTCAGATCTGTTCCAACAATATCTATTGTCAGAGAAACACAGGAACTCATAGGTATGTTGCTATTTCAGCTGCATGTCTCCTTGTGATATATGAAAGTTTCTCTACACCTCCTTGTATGCTAAGAAACAGTAGCATTTTTTAATGCATGATAAAGACCCAAACAAGGAGCACAAAAATAACTTTTGAAGAAAACCTGACCAAGATGTTTCCTTTACAGGAGGTCTAGGTGAGATACCTGAATAAAACAAGAGTTGTGTTCTGTATCACTTTATTACCAAAAAGAAAAAAAAAAAAGGATAAAGTATATTTTTAAGTCACTGCTATTACTACTTGCTTCTTACTTTATCAGTGTATTTCACAAGAAAACTCAATCCACCATGACACTGTAAGGACAAATAATTCACATTACTCTGACAAAAGTTTCCTGGAACAAGAATTCTGTTTCCCTGCTTACTGTACCAAGTCACCACTGCTATCAGAAAGATCATTTTGTCATTTGCCAAAGTACCATTTCTGCTGAATATATAAACCTCCACTGAAGATTAAGCCTCATTTCAAACACATCTGAGGCTGTAAAGATCAATGGTAATATCAACACTGACAAAGTTGATCTCAAATTCCTGAGATTCAACACAAGAAGGGCTATGAAAACACAAATCACTTGCGGTGAATGTGAAAATTGCCTGAGCTGATGGCAAACACGCCTGTGGGTAAATGGATTTTTTACACTCTCTGTGAAAATGGCTTTTTCTTTTAAATGAAATCCGTTGAGAGATCAGATAAAAAGATTGGATACTTGAAACATGCGGATGTTTCGTTCATCAGTTGCAGAGTCTAAAAACTGCTGATCAACAATTGTATTTATGAAATGGAAACTAACCTGTTGCACCTATAAATTATGAAACAAGACTATTTATATAATGCACAAAAACCCACAGTGACGAAAACCAGATTCTTACTCTGACTAAATCAATCACCAAAGTGCATCTCTTGTATATCCTTGCAAAGCACTCAGCTCCTGGAGACAGCAGTCAAAGGTGAGATGAAAAGCAACTACAGCACTATAGCCCTATTACTGCTGCCAAAGTATGGATGAAATAAAGCCAGCAGCCATGCACTGCAACATCCTCACATCTGTAACAAAACCCTTTCACAATGAAGCTGATGTGGCAGGACTTACCATCAACAACACCCTGCTGAAGAGGTCCATGTCCACTGTCTCTGTGAGCAGGTGAATGCTGGTAACATCTGCCCCGGCACGGTCAGCTCCTAAAGAGACTTGGCTTGGATCTCCTCCAAAGCTAGCGATGTTCTGATGCACCCACTTCAAAGCTGCCAATTGATCCAAAAGACCACTGTTTCCACTTGCCTCAGAAGAGCCTGTTATGGAAAATAAATAAATGCATCTGAAACAAAACAAAACTATAAATATTTGAAGTTTTGCTTGAATGTTAATTAACCTCAACAGAACTGATATCAAAGTTGTAAAGTCTGAAGTGGGTTCTTCCAAATACATCAATGTAACAGACTGACTCCATTTCATTTCTCTCCAGTCCACCAGGCAGTCTTGGAAGTACCTAATTGTCTGTCCTGGTGATAGCAAGGTAATACTCCAACATCTAATCATCAACTGGATGTGTTCAAGGGTCATTTAGATGTGGTGTTGGGGGACATGGCATAGGGGTGAACATTGTAGAGTAGGGTTATGGTTGGACTCGATGATCCCAACCTGAATGGTTCCATGATTCTATGATAATGATCATTGACTGTTTCCCTGGAGTTCACTTAATTGCACTTGTTCACTTCCCACAGTAATCCTGTCTGAACAATTTTTTATATAGCACAGCATCTTGCATTTCACTACACACATACAGATATTATTTAATAATTTATAAAAAAATAATTATATATTCATATAGATAACCTTTGAGATTCACCTATGTCTAACTGATAGAGATCTGATTTATTTCTGTTTGTATTTTTGTTTCCATTAAACAAAACAATTAATCATGTACTCCCCATGCTTAGTTTTCATCACTGAAAATATTACTTTCTTTTCAACACCAACCAATGGTAACCTCTTACTTTTCAAACCCCATTAAATGCCACTGATTTAGCATCTAATGATGCAAACACAAACCAGTGTTAACTGGATACTTTGATTAATAGGAAGCTAATGCTGAAAGCATCTAATGATGCAAACCCCTAGGCAAATTTGATTTTATAGCAAGAAAACCAGAAATAAGTAACTGCTCCATAAGAAAGTCCACAAGAAAGGAAAGGTGAAGGCACTAGCAATTTCTGCAAAATTAATAATTGATAGCTAGCTACATTAAATATCCTGTATTGTTAGAAGAATAAGACTCCTTGACTCCCTGCAAGAGCCACAATGAGACCAAAACAACTAGAGAACTAAAAAAAAAAAGTAAAAAAACCCAACTTTTTTTTTTTTTCACTACACTTCCTCCCTTTTATCTTCTTCATTTCTAGTTTTTGCAATTTATGACCATTCAGCATGAGAGAATTCAGCATTTGGCTTAGTTGGACAATTAAACTGATATTGCTCACTAGATGATAACTTTCATTTTTAACTTCAGAGCCTTCTAACAGTCCTTCTTCAAATGTCCTTGCAATCCTAAGAATGAATTCCTGCCCCCTATGGAGTTGATAGTAAAATTCCAAAGGATGGTAAAATTGTCCAAATCTTTCTGTAAATATGTAAATATACTTGGTATTTCATTAAGTATTTGGTTGAGAAAAAACTTCTTATTGGACCCAGATTAATACTCTTCACTGAAAATCCCCAGTGGCTACTGGTTATATACAGAATGAGTCAGAGGTACTCCACCACCCTGTGGTGGACCAAAGTATGGATACTTCAGTGAGAGCATTACTCAGCCGAATGGGTATTACTGAAAATCCATGATGACAGGGAGCCTGGTACAGACATACCACTGCTCATCAACCTCACATGGACTAAAGTGGACATAGAGGAGACAGGAGTGTGGCACAGAAAGAATTTTTAGAGCTTCCCATGAATGTGGTGCTTAGTTTGCTTCAGTGACTCTTGCAAAGAACTTTTCTGTCTTTTCCCTCTGGAGTAATAGGATTTTCCCAAATGCAAACCAAATATTTCTCACAGAAGAAGAGTCCAGAAAAGACTGAACTTGTCCCTGACTTCATCTCATCAATGCAGAGAAGGAGAAAGTCCCTGAACACTCCCTACCTCTAATGGACCACTCTTATCTGAAGGAATGCAAATTCAGTACATTCAGCTTGTGCACTGATGTTTTGGGCCAGTATGTGGATTTCCATTAAAAAGACTAGAATTCATCCTTATCACTAAATTGTGGACCATCATATAAATACCTCTATGCAATATTCAGCCCAGCTAGCAGTTTCCACTTAGGAAGAAAGCTGGGTGAGGTTCAGAGGCTGAAGGAGGTTAGTGGGTAATGCGTGGGCAGTGCTGCGTAACGGAAGCTCACACAGTACGGATCCACACCATGTCGGGCTCTAGCAAACATGAAGTCACGGTATCACTTTCATAAGAACCTAGTTTGCACTGTTGAAAAACAGAGATTCTTTCCTCAGATACACCCATTACCAACTTTATATCTAAATGAATAAGGCATTTGTAGCTCCAGCTCTCTAGATAATGAATGAAAACCAGGCTGTGTTGGGAGTGAGCGTTGAATGAACAGTAAAGCAAAGAAGGAAAACAATAACCAGTAGCTGCAGCTATAATCCCAAACTAGGGAGTTTTCTATAACTAGAAACAGAAGTGTCACAGAGTGCAATTTAGCCCGTATATGTTCTTGTTCTAGAAATCCATGACTTACCAGTACTAAGGAAGCCAAAAACGCCAACCCGGTAGTTGGCCGTCACAACAATGATGTTACCGATGGCAGCTAGGTATGATCCATCTATGGCCATCTTCCCCACCTCAGCATTGTAACTCCCTCCATTGTGGAAGAACAGCAAAACAGGCATGTTTTTGACCTGTCATAACAATACCCAGGTTAACATTCCTTTAGCCAAGAGATTTTTGCAGTTCACTGATGAGAATACAAGCATCTTCCCCATTAACATTATCTAAACCATTCATAGCTCTTTAATAGTGACCATAAAGAGGGTATAAATATATATACCTGCTCTTTTATCTGAAATTCTAGGGCTAACCTGTACATAATGACCTATATAGTATTAAAGAGGACACTAGGTCCAGTATCAAGATTTAAGACATCATTGTGTTCCACCAGCCAACTAAAACAGGTTAGTTCAAGGTATACTTATCCTTCTGCCTTGTCTACTGAGCATGTGGTGGGCTCTTCTTTGCTGTAACATATCTGCTTTACACAAACACACAGGATACATTCAAACAAGTGGGAAATAGAAGTAAAAGGCCTGTGGGGTTGCTTCATCTTGAGGAGGACAAATTCCATAGTTATGTAGGGCTACATTCTACTCTCAATTCTTCAGCACTTAAATACTACCTAATCTCAGAAACTTCACTTGACACCTTTCATAAGCACAGAGGGAGTCAGCCCTAAGAGAGTCCAGTAGGACTGATGGGTTGGGAATAAGCTATGATGGGCTGCTGCCCCTGTTAGCATCCTTTGCAGAGCTGTCCAATTTTGTGCAGAAACAGAGGCTTTTTCCCAAAGCACCTGTGTGAGCCCTCTCTGCACACAGGGTGGGGCTGCAGCCAGGCTCCTGCTGCATGCACAGCACGAAAGCAGAACTGCCCCAGGAGACCACAGCATTTCCCAGCAGACTGCAGCTCTGTCAAGATGACACTTGGAAGAAATACCAGCGAAACATACAGAGGGGTTTTGATTTTTTTCCTTTCTGCTCCAATGTTTTTATAGTGTAACCTCATTTTTCCTTTTGGCTCTTTCATCCTCCGTTGCCCACTTTGGGACTATCCTGAATGAGGCTCCTCTTTCTGGTGCTCAGAAGCAGGTCACACACACGCACACTCATCCAGCTTTCTGCTTTGGCAGCTGGTGGTGTTTTTCCAAGAGGGGCTGGTGGCCTCTGCAGCAGCAGCAAAGTACATCTGAGGTTTGTTTTTCCCTACAGCTAGAGGGCATTGGGCTCTGTTGCTGTTATTTTCTGGATGGAGCACAGCTAAACACAGCAGACCCATCTGCTCTGGCAAAGAATGTCTCCAGCAAAAATACAACTGTCTGTACCAGAGAAGCAGCAGAGAAGTGATAGTTGCAGCCTCCTGCAAAATTACAGGATAGGAGGCAACTCCACTCAGCTGCCCTTACTTTGTCATGGGTTTGTGCACTCCTCATTAATCAGTCTGGAGAATTGCTTCAGAGGCTACTGGTGAACATGGAAATGTTACAAATAAAATCACAGCAATTGCAAGCACTGAAAGATGCAGTGCCCTCTCAGGAACTTCTGCTCCTGAATAGAAATTGTTCATTGCACAGCACCCTGTCCCTGGTTCCCATCTCTGCACCATATGAAACAAAAAGAGAGATGGGGTAAAGAAAAAAAATATTTTCACATGGAAATTAATTCTAAAATACAGCCACGTTGAGTCATTTGAGCTGAAATAGCAGATGTTGAGCCTGCTCCATCCCCTCAAGCTCAGCGTGGTTAAGACTGAGGTTCAAACTAGACTTTTCCCTTATGTTCACAGTCTACATAGCACCATGACCTTCAGCTACCCTGTAAAGTTGTATATTACTGTATACCTCAAAATATGAGATATTTCATGTCATCTATCTATGTGGTAGTCAAATAATTTTTTATACTATACATCAGCTGCTGGATAACTTACTTCTAAGTAAATTTGTCCCAAACCTTGTTCTAAACCAAATTCAGCCACCCACTGCAATCAAATCTGTGAGTCAGAAGAAATGCAAGACTTTAACTAAAGCCTGCTGGAGCCAGTCCCCTCACTGCCCACAGTTTGGTACCATGCTCAGATGCAGCACCACCAGTATCACCATCAGGCTGCAGGTGGGCATGTGCAGCCACTGGGCAGAGCAAGGTCAGCACATTCCTTGCAGACAGGTCACAGCTGCCAAGTAGCTGCTGCCCAGTGTAGGTTTTTGCTTCATACTTAACAACAAAATGCAGACAGTTGCACTTTGAGGTGTAAAATCTGTGCACACTTGCAGCTGGAACATGGTCGGATAGCTCTCTGTCTTAGCAAGTGTGGGGATGTCTTCTGGGGAGCCCAGCAGCTCCCACTGTGGTCTCATCCCTGCAGAGGCTTAGGTCCCATGTGCAAACCCTCAAGAGCGAGACAAGTTCAGCATCCATCAGGAAGCTGTAAATCAGCTGAAAGTCTGAAAGGGTTCATAATATTTGGAACTATCTTCTCCATGTTTCTGTAAAACACTTAATGAAATACTTGGCAAGGATAGATTTAAACTCTACTGAGCCAGGCCACCTCCAGTGCTTTTAATACTGCACAATATTGCTCTGTAAAGAAGTAAAACAGGGATGATGTGATAAGGATGGGAGTAACACATGCATGGTATAGGAGAAGAGGGGAGAGGGCACATCTTCTATTCTTAGTGGGGTGTTCCTACTCTTGATCTTACATTTGAACCCTTTGTAAATCACGCTGAAGCATAGCTTTGCTTTGCTACTCCAACAGGTAGTGATGGTTATAATATGGAAAAAAAGTATCTCAGAGTGCCTGTTTTATTTGAAAGGTGGTGTGGTACATGTAGCTATGGAAGCAAAATGAGGCGATGTTACTCATCTTCTTCACTACTGGACACTTACAGTCCTCCAGTAACAGGCAGCAGTCCCAGCACTTGTGATCTTGCTCGGTCTCAAAATGCTCTTCAATGACCTCTGCTTTTGCTGTTCTCCAGGAGATTTTGTATTCAGTATTCACTAGCTAATTTAACTTTCCATGGCTGAAATTGAATTACTATAGCTCTCTGTATGTGAGTAAAAAATAGAGCCCGCCACAAAATGAAACAGGAAAATGCCATACCTTCTGCTTCCAGCTACTTCTGCAAAAAAAACCCAGCAGTTTTGGTTCTCTCTTGGGCTAGACTTACACAAGTGAAACAGATTGTCATGATCAGACCTACTTCTATCTTAAATCTCCACAAAAACCAGGAGGGATTCAGTTTTCAGTACTGCTAAGGAGAAACCACAAGCCTATTTAGGCTATAAGATGGTAGAAAAGACAGTATTTTCAAATAAGCTATCTTGAAAGCAGCACTTAAGCAGAGATGGCAAACTGCCTGGGACAGTGACCTGATGTTTTCAATAAGCAATGACTGCACAAAGGCAAAACGACAATCTGGTGTTGCAGGGAGAACACAGACTGCTGGTCATTGTGGTGATCAAAAAGGACCTGCAAGGGACTCTCTGTGCTGCTGTCAGATAGCTAAACCAGCTCTTTGCAATGTGACAGTCTCTTAAATTTCTGTTATAACCATCATCACCTGAATATTAACAGTATTTTTTACCAGAAGGTGAAAAAAAAAAAAAAAAAAAAGCTCTATTCCTGTGCTTTGGACCACTATTCAATGGAATTCACATGTTATCCAGCATCTTTATCCCCAGCCCCCCAGGGGTTTGACCAATAATCGAAGCTTGGCTCTAACTTGAAGCTTTGTTTTTCTGTTTAGAATTAGAAATTGAAGAACTTTCACATGACATTTTCTCAGATTGTATCACTGGCCTGGTCATCTTTAAAATGTCTATTTTCATACTCTATGCATTAGGCATAAATCTAGAATTTGCTAACCTCATTCCTCAACAGATCTCCCACTGGTGTCAATAGTGGAATAGCAAAGATGAGAATGAAAAAAACCTCTGCTGTTTCTCGACTGGTGGCAAGTGTTGATGTGTTGTGTTGTATCCTGTTACCATCTCCTGGACAAATTTCAGGGGCGTTGTAATTTCTGCCCTTGTTTTCTCCTCGTTGGCTGCCATGTTCTTCTTGTGTTTTTTTCCCCTCTGCCTCTCCCTTATTTCTTGGTTTTTAGTTTTCTACCCTTGTAGTTATCCAAACACAATTCACTGAAAGACTATAGGGAATACTCTTGTGCCAGTACAAACAGACTGCTTAATTTAACCTTGCAGGGCTTTGTGAACACCACATGAAAAACAGTAATTTATGCCAATTAAAGGTGTTTTGAAAATAGACATTGCTCATTTACATAAAAATTCAACTCATCTCCTACTTACAGTGGTGGCAGGAACAAAGATGTTCAGATATAGGCAATCTTCATTGGCAGAGTATGATGGGGCCTCTCCATCTCCTGGCTGCCAACAAGATGCCCTAGAGGTACAGAACGAGAAAATCACAATAAAAAGGTTTGTAGTCTTTCCCCTCTGTTGCTGTTTCCTTCTATTTTGATGCACCAAGTTTATAAAATCTTAAAATCTGAAGTTCTCAATCACAGTTAAAATAATGACCTCCTATTAGATTTAGACTAGATATCAGGAAGAAGTACTTTACCTTGAGGGTGGTAGAGCAGTGGAATAGGCTCCCCAGGGAGGTGATTGAGGCACCATCCCTGGAGATACTCAAGGTGAGGTTGGACAAGGTTCTGAGCAGCCTGGTCTAGTTAAGGGTGTCTCTGCTCACTGCAGGGGGGCTGGACTAGATGACCTTTGGAGGTCCCTTCCAGTCCTAAACATTCTATGACTCTATGTTTCCATACCTTAGTAACAAATACATGCATATTCACATATGACTGCAAAAAACCTTCATATTTTTATATCTAGAATCCTTCCCTCATGAAACTAGCCTCATTTTAAAAAGCTTAGAACTTGAAGATAGACCTTCAGAACTCATGGTTTACATAAACAGCACAAATTTAGGACCAGCTATAAGGGGAGCAGGACTGGGGGATGCTCAGGCATAGTCTCCCCATGCTTTTGCCTGTACACCTATATAATCCACTCTTTTGCTGAAATACCAAGTATTTGTTTTGATTTCCAATAGTATATGGGCTATATTTATTAGTATGTATTTTAATTTCTCATGGTTTGTGAAAGATATGGTAAGTTCAAAATGTTAACATATTTTAAAAATGTGTTTGCTCTAATCATAGCAGATCATTAACAGTGCCAAGTAATATTCAAAGTAACATTTCAATAGGAATTCAGCAGCCACCCACATACAGATGATTATTTTCTGGCCATCACCTGTATGAGATTCATATGCTCAAGCTCTCTCCACAACAAGAATCAAGTGGATAATTTTTGAAGTTCAGGTATAAGCTATATTGAAGCCATTTCTTTCTACTTCGCAGCCATATTTATGTCACATAATGAGTTATGAAAAAGCATGACAATTTATTATTAAATACCTTATTTCATAAGATATTATATTCATATCTTATTTCTTTTTGTTGCTGTATTTTTATTAGCTGTTGGGGTGTTTTTTTAGAAGAAATCCACTGTTCTAACATGTTGCACAGCCCAAGTATACTAAGTAGCATCACTCAAACGCTTTTTCCTTTAAGAAATATACATTCAGTATATTTGTCAGTTTATAATTGAGTTTGTCAATTTGGTTCTCCAACGGAACAAAATTAATACTCATAAGACTAATTGACACACACATATGAACACAAAGGTTACATCCATAGAGTCCCTCCTACCTAAACTTACCAGTGATATCTGCACAGCTCTGGAAAGCCAGGGCCAGACAAAGGGAAATGTTAGATATAGAGACTTAAAAGACATTTAGCCCATCTTCTAATACAGTTCCCAGCGCTCATGTCCTCTGGAGTCACTATCTAAAATGTTTATAACTTCTGTGCTTCTCTCCAAGCTGTTTAGCAACTATTAGCCTTTTAATAGTTTTTGGACAGAAAACACTATCATGGTCCATCAACCTGATCTCCTAGACACTACCAAGCAAAGAATTACATTAGATCCATAGTTCCTGGTTACATCCATGTTAAAGCAACCCTGCTTGATTAAATATTCTACAGATTTATGGTGTAGCAGGAGCAAAATGTATTTGTATAAATACTAAAAATAAAAATGGATTGACAGCAGACAGTTACTGGGGTGTTATATCTAGATTCAAGGCAGTGTACTGGAATCTGCTTTTTTTCTCAAGGTGCTCACATGCACTAACATATAAACAGAGAAAATATTATTTGCTAAACAAAGTCCAAAATTGTATTAATCTGTGCCTTATATGTTCTTCTGCAAGAAAAGACATGACTATCATGGTCATCTTTCCAGCTACTTTCATATACATGGGTGATCAAGCACTTTTGCAGATGACCAAAGGGGTTTCTTACCGAGCCACAGTAGCATTCCAGGTTTCCACCCAAGCAAATGGCTCTGGAGGATGGAAGCGTCTCTCTGCAAGGGGAGGTGCAGCATATGGGATACCCAGGAACTGGCTGATATTCCTCCACTCTGAGCCAACACAGATCACCTGGGATTTGCCCATCAGATTTCCATGAGATGGGATGTACACAGATGGGGTTAAATCCACTTCAGAAATAGGCAGGAATAAATCTATTGCAGGGAAAACAGAGGAAAAATAATTTACTTTTTTCACACTGGTACCATTTCAGAAATGTAAATTTCCCTGAAATTTAACATGTTGTGTCTAAATCACATTTTTAAATGAAAAACAGATAAATTTATGTTATTTTCTCCTTATAAAATCTCTCGTGCTATGCTAGATGTTAGCTACTGAATATGGAGATTTAGTCTTCCAAACTCTTCCACAAACATTTCTTCCTGATCAGACAACACATTAGGAAATAAATCTGAAGATTTCTAGAAAAAGGGGGAGAGATTTTCAGAATTCCTCACCTCCAGTTCCAAAAAAGCACAATAGAACAATGTTAAACCTTTCAACATAGTAGCAAATCAGAGGAAAGATAACCATCCAGCTCACTGGTTTGGGCTCTCACCAGAAAAGACTCAGACCCCTTTTGGGTAGCTGTTTCATCATGCAAGACAGGAAAGCTTCAACAGGAGGCAATAAGCACAATCTGTGCCAAATTCCTTACAGTCCTGTGTAGGGATTACTGTTTTCAAAGTAAAAATTACCAGCAAGTGCTGTTCTTGAAGTGGGGATCATTTTAAGTCAGGCACATGTGTACTTTCTACATACCAGAGAAAGGAATTCAAGAGTTTAGGATGCCAGAGGGCCTTCATCACCTCCTCTTGTTTATACTTTATTGTAAATATTGCCATTTTCTTCCACAGAATTTATGCCACTATGTAGATTTTAGATCATACATAATTGTTAATTTTGATAGCATAAATAAAAAAGGAAATATTACAGAAATATTATTATATTCTGATATCTATATTACATATAAATTTTACCTGAATAATTTNTCAGTATTATATGGAAAAAAAATTTTTTTTAAATCAGTGTCTTTTAAATTCATAAACAAACAATAGAATTTTTACCTGCCTACATAGTTTCTATTTCTCTCTTAAATAATTTTTACTGCTTAAAAATATTAGTTCATCATGGTTTAGAGGGTTTTGGTTGGTTGATTTGTTTGATTTCTCCAGAGATGGTGCTTAAGACTTTCAATTGACAGTGGATTTCTCCTTGTGTTAATCTTAGAGTGTGAGAGGAAGAACATATAGAAATATCTTCTGCAGATTAAAAAGAATGAGCTGGACTTTCATTACTGGGGGTTTTTTTTGGTTGGTTTTGCATTCTGCACTTTCCAAAACATCTTCCATAGGCTAGACTTTCTTTATTATACTTGCTTCAACCCTAGATAGTAACAATATGATTTCATGCATTTTTATAAAAAGGATTTGGGGACATTTTCCCATCCTGCTTAGATATAACCAAAACAGCAGCAGACAACTACCTAGGAGATAGCCATACTGCTTTAGGTCTGTTGAGTATTTAATCTGTACTTTCTGCTCACAAGAATTGTATACAGCCCACCACAGTTGAGTTCCTTCCTCCACAGCCTTAACCTTCTCTTACCTTGTCTCCTATAGATATATGTTGCTGGCTCTTTGAGTAAAACCTGGCAGTTGTGCCCTTGTAAGCCATGTGTGCATATCTGTGTATCAGGATACAAAAGGCATCTTATTGCTGAAGGATGGATTTCCAGTGTAACCACTGTACATGACTGGTTCTTTGAACAAGCTGTGAGGTGAAACATGAAGAAAAAGAACAGGTAAAAAATGTATTCCCTCCCTTGTGCCAGTTTGTACTCAGAGATTGTTATCCAATTATTTTCTTTTAGAAAGGCTCCTTCTCTTACAGGAAGAGGAAAAACAACAAAAAAAAAA
>VYZU01056927.1:0-13199 GCA_013401355.1 Ceyx cyanopectus | reverse complement strand
GTTCTGCTGCCCTGAGAAAAAACATCTTTAAGTAAACCAGCTTGAGCTTTCCTTTGGCAAAGCTAAGCCCTGACTTTTTCCCCTGCTATCAACATCAGAACCAGCCTCTAATTAGTGATAACAATCAAACTTCCTTCAGATTTCTGCAGGAGATGGGGCTGGGCAGACACCTCTGAACTCCAGGATTCATAGTCAGCTCCCCTACAATTTCACTAAACCCAGACTCAAGTAATTTAGGATTTTAAAAAGCAAATCTCAGTCTTTGGCCTAATATTTCACCTTCCTGGTTATCCTGGCTGTGTGACTTGGGTCTGTGGTGTGGAGACCTGTCCTGCCTGTGCTGAGGGGCTTGGTGTTGAAAGCCTTGGAGCTCCTCTGGAGGGTCTTCAGGACTGGAATGAGAAGGGTGCAATGGAAAGCTGTGTAGGTCCACCAACAGAACAGTGGTTGCAGGGTTTTGTTTTGGACTCTAAATGTGTATATTCAGGTTATTTATGTATTTCTTTGCACTGCTGGTGTCTGAAGATGGTCTTTTCAGCTGGCTGGTGCTGCTTGCAGAGTGAGACAGCTTTTCATGGGTTCCTTAGCTTCAGCCTGCTAGAGGAGGCCTCATTTAATCATGGCAGGGCTGACCCTATTATTAGCAAAGTCCATCTTTGTTAGGTTTCCTCTGGAATAAAATAGTATCTGACCCCATCACAGATTCCCTTTCAATGAACTACTGGCGAAGATCCTTGTAAAGGCACTTTCAAATAAATTCTTGGCAGAGCTCTGGGTAATGAGATTTCCATTGAATAAGCTGTTAGCAGAGCACTTTTCAACTCAATTCAGATAGTTAGAGATGAGCCCTGGGAGCCAGGAGGTCTGGAGGATGGGCTGCCCTCATCTGTGCACTGGAGCTCAGGTGGGGCTTGGAAATTCCCCAAAAAACCAAAATATTTTGTTGTATGCAATGATGTAACTATTGAGGACACACTTGGCTCCAGGTGTATTGTTTGATATGTGAAGTGGGGTGACCTTGAGTATAAACTTTTTGGGGTAACATCTCTAATTTCTTTAAAACTGGCTTTTTTTTCCCTGTATTTCTGGGCATTTTCATCCTTCTTTGTGTTGGTTCTGAAAAGGCAGGAGCAAGTGTCCAGGCTTTGCAAGCACAATGTACCTCATCCTCCTCCCAGATGTCATTTGCCTGTGATTCCAGCTTTCCATCTGAGCTTGGGCTTATGAGTGGTTGGCTTTCATGCTACAAATCTTTCTAATGGGATTAAGAGGATAAGGACATGTAGAAAATGATTAGTGCTCTCCTGGGAGCCTCTAATGGTTGGGAAAGGCCCTCACAGAAGCAACATCTATTGAGGTACCTTGTGCAGGAGGGAACTTGTAAACAGATTTGAGAGAGGCTGCAGCTCTGTGGGTAACAAGAATTGATTCCTCAGAGATGTGTGGAGGATTGGCAAGGCCAGAGATGTTATCAGGAGTGGGATTCTGCTTGTTGTGGGGAGGATATGTAGAGAATCACCCGTTGCATTAGGGTTTATTTGGTTTGAAGCTAGGCAGGCAAGGTGACAAGTCTCTGTTCCCATCCTATCCTACAGCTTTCCATCTTTCAGACAACAAATCCCTGCAAGAAAATGCCCTGGAATTCCCAAGCACCTCTCCAGCCACATCAAGGTGGAGACACTTGGGGATGTCTGGGGGACATCTGCAGTGTCAGCAGGATGGGTTTTGTGTTTTTAGTGGAGATGCTGCATGGAGCTGCTGTCCTCTCCTGAAGGGAAGTTATTCCAATTGTTTGTGGGTATTTCCATGGTTCCCACAGTGAAGGATGGGTTCATGTAACCAGAGACATGAAACTGGGGAAAGAATCAACTGGTGAAAGGTCTGAGAAGCTCCCTGATTGGAAACACTGAACCAAAGTGTGAGGCAGGAGAAGGGCAAAAATGGTTCATGAAGAGATAACAATAAATATCATCCCTCCAGGTTTGGCCCCTGATGCTGAAAGGAGCAGCTCCTTGGGGAAATTCTGTGCTGCAGGATAACATGGCTAGCTGCCAAAGTAGACCTTCCTCCTTCAAATGCTTTCTAATTAAGTTCTGGCTATTAATCTGTCTCCTCGGGTTGAAGTTCCTCTATGAAATAACAAATTGCTGGGAATCATCTTGAGGCAGAGGGGTGAGGGTTGGTTTGACTTGCAGTCAAGGTGGCATCATGAAGGGGAGCTGGGCTGGTTTGTGGCTGGGGTTGTACAAACTGCCCTGTTCTCTGTGGGCTGATTAAGGGTGATTTTAGAATTAGCTGGGAAAAAAAAACCCAAAGTTACAGCAAGATGTCATTGCCACGAAGAAATATTCTTGTGTTCCTCACTTCCAGGCTCTAATCCTCACAATGACTCATTCCCTTGGATATTTTTCCCAGAGCTGCTGATGTGGTGGTGTCATTTACTCAGCTAAATGTGCTCATGGCAGCAGCAGCAGCTGCTCACCTGCCCTGCAGTTCCTCCCCAGCAGGAACAAGATCTCACTGTTATTCACCTTTATTTTACATGTGGTGTAAATGCAAAATGTTTTCTCTCAGGTTAGGTTTGTGATTCTCTCACGTGGTTGGTAATAACCTAGGTCACAACAGGTCCTTTTCATTTTCCTCATGATCAATGACCAGCATTCTCCCTTGGAAGTCTCTTTGAAGTCAAGTTGTCTCCTTTTAATTGACCCTAAATTTAAGGTCACTTAGCAATGAAACTTCTGAGGACTTCAGTTCATAATAGTAAAAAAACCAACCAAAAAATCAACAAAAAATCAAAACCAACCAACCAAAACCCACCAAACAACAAACCCCCTCCTGTGCTGGGGCAAAACAAAGCTCCAAGGATGTCCCTGTGTGTTAGACCTCACCTCTGGGGTTCCTGCTGTTCTCCCAGGTAACTAGTGGCTGGCAGTGTTGAAGAAGGGTTTGTTTGCATCACCAAAATCCCTTTCAGAAGCTGTTCAAATGCCACTGAAGGCAGCAGATGCATCGTGCTCTGACTCCCAGTTGTTTGGGTGTAGCAGGATAATTCCTGGCTGCCAACAGAACTCAGTGATTTCTTCTTTGGTCCAGGGTTAACTTCCTGCAGCATGAGTTTCTGAGGAATGAGAGATGATTTACTGCATGTTTTAGGAGATCTAAGGTGAACTTAAAAAAAAAACAAAACCAAACCACCTAAATATTTTTTCCAGAGCTCCATGTAGAGCTGAATACCCAAAGCAACTCTGGTTTTGCTGCCTGCAAGCCACTGGCTCCCAGGGTGCCAGTCACACCTCCCTCCCCCAGATGATTTCCACTAGGCAGTAGTAATCTTGATTGATGCTTCAATTCCTGGGAATGGTAATAAATGATATTTAAAGCTGATCCACCATCTCTCGTGGTGGCAGCCAGGAGTGAAAATCTCTCTGTGTGGCTTCTTCCCATTGGCTTTGAAATCTTGGAAGTCCTTCTATCCCTGTCACTTCTCAGTCCTCCTGGTGTAGCTGAATTGATTCAATAGCTGAGTGGCTCTTGGCTGAGATGTGCAGGATCAGGCCTCAAATTCCCTGTCTCCTCCTTTCTGACATCTCCATACCAGGGCAGTCTGTCCAGGAAGATCTTCTGGGTGGGTTAAGAGGGTGGGAAATGGGAATAATTGATGGACTGTGCACGTGCTGCAGGATCAGCCCCTTTCCCTGTGTGCCTGTACATACAGATGAGGTGTGCTGCAATAAATCAATGTGTTCCTTTCCAACGGAGTTGCTGGAGCCAGCTGAGGGCTGCAGGGATAAAAGCAGAGGTTTTGTTGCTCTTTCATCAGTAAACATTGCAAATGATCGATCAGACAGGGAAATGTTCAAGACAGGTTTTGATCATCAGGTCTTCAGCATCTTAAGCCTCTCTGGGGTTGTCAGGGGCGTCTCTTCCCTCCTCAGCACTCCAGCACCCAGGGCTCTCATCCCTCTCACAGTCAGGCTGATCCCATTGGCATCACCAACAGAGGTTTGGGGTTTCCCTTTTTCCATCTCTCAGACACACTGGGGTTCTTGAAACCCAGCACCTTTCCAGTATCTGCCCGTGGCACTGATTTGGAATGAATCACAGGTTGAATTTGCCAGCAATCCTGCTCTGCTCACTGCCATTCTCCTCTCCCCACCCACCCACCCACCCACCCCCAGAGCTGCTGCAGGGTGTCTGAGGGAAGGGAGACGTACAGCCCTGCCTGGTAAAAGCCTATTTAAGTGATCAGCCCTAGACTCTGTTAGAATATTAGGCAGTAAAACAGGTTTTCTAGAAAATGAGATTGCCCCTGGCACTGGGAAATCCATTCAAAGAGTCAAAGGAATCAGGTGGCTAAGATGACATTTGGGAGGCAAGAGGTATTTTTTTTTCTTTCTTAATAAATTGGATACTGAGAGACCCTAAATTAAACTGTGTTCCAACACAGGACCTGATCCTTCATCTTGTTCTCATTTTGCACCCATTTCAGCCTCATTTCATAGGTTGCAGTCCTAGGAGAGAAAGCTTGGGTGTAATTTCTGAAATACCACTTGGATTTGAATGTTATCTGGGAGAGCCCATGCACATGGGACCATCAAAAACCTGGTATTTGGGAGAGCCTATGCACATGAGACCATCAAAAACCTGGTATTTGGGAGAGCCTATGCACATGGGACCATCAAAAACCTGGTGTTTGGGAGAGCCTATGCACATGGGACCATCAAAAACCTGATATTTCAGTGACAGGGAGAAAAACCACTGGATGTTTTTCCCAGCCAATAATGAGGACGATGCTTTTGTCCCTTGGACACCTCTCAGAAGGGATCCCCCATCCCAGAGGTGTGTCCAACAGCAGTGGCAGATCTCTGGCTGGTTTGGAATCCCCTGATTTCTCTGAATGGAGCTGGGAGCTCTGTGCAGATTTGAGTAAATTAAGCGTTACAAACACTGCCACCCCTCCCCCCTCACATATGTTCCCACTTTCCCCAGCACTTAAAAAAACCCAACAAATAGTCTGCAAAGCAAAACTGTCTTGAATCTCATCACCTCACCCCCCTGCTTTCCCATTGTGGAGAAATCTTATGGCTGTACATCCCAAACTGGGCTTTGCTGGTCCTGGCAGCACAGGATGGGACTGTGGTGAGATGTGTGTGTGTTCCTCCCTGCTCCAGCAGCTTTTCAAGAGCTCTTGTTTTCCAAGAGGAAGAAACAAAGGAATGAAGTTGCTCTTCCCTGGGGCTGCAGCAACTGCTGGGAGGGTTTTGATTACTGTTGCTGGAGAAGATTCTGTGATTATTTGGTGGGGAGCTTGAAGAGCCAGCCCCCAGCAGTAGCAGAGGACACAGCAGTGGTGTCCTCATAGCCCTCAGGTGGTAGCAGGAGGTGAGTTTGGGAAAGGCAGGATATTTCCAGTCTTTTCATCCCATTCTATCTCCAGATTTGGGAGTAAAGGAAGATTTTTCCAGTGGTGCTGAGCCAGGACTCAGTTCACAAGTGGCAGGAGCAGGGACTGAACACTTGGGTAAGGGGTTGGATGCAGGAGGTGGTGTAAAAGGCTGAAGTGCTGAAGCACTTGGCTTCAGGGGAGGATTGATTCCCAAACCAAACTGTCAGAGCCCATGGTTGGTTTTTGGGAGGTGCTGCAGGTAACTCTGGCTTCAGCTGAATCCATGGGAGCTGCAGGTGTTTGGATCACCAGGTCTGAGAGGGGAAGAGCTGCAGCCTGCCCCCCCGTGCTGCCAGGAATATTAAGAGGCTGCTGTGAAGCAAACTGTTCTGGTGTCATCTCCAGGGCTCCTGCCAACTTCCAGCCTGGTGCAATCTGAAAAGTGGAGATAGAGAACCTGGGAAATTGAGATGCATCGTGGCAGCACTGACAGATGCTTCCCTGAAATATTTTCAGGCCCTGATGGCAGGATAATTTTGTGTATCTGACTTTATTTTTAGAGTTTGATTGATTGTCAGAAAGAGGGAACAGGGGAAAACTTGGATTTTTGTTCCAAGGGAGTCTGCAAGACCAGGTTTCCTGCTGTGCCACGTTGCTGTGGCTTTCAACATGATTCTTGTTTCTGATTAGAATAATTCAGTTAATTCAGTGTCTTTCTGCAGCCCACGGGAGGTTGAAGTGGTTTGGGCAATGCAAAGTGTATCTGAAGGCAGGGAAAAATATTTAGTGAGTCTAAGCTGGAGACAAGTCCCATCTTTCTTCATCTGACCAAACAATGGGGGTGATAAGGCTGTTGTTTGGCTTGGTTTTCTTTGGTGTTTTCTTTTCAGAGCAGGCATTTCAATTACAGGAATGAAGAAGGAGACCGAAAATGAAAATAATTTCCTTAGGTTTCAAGGTCTGTAGTGTGATGAGCCAGGATTTAGCAGAGATTAAAATAAGATTTTAGATTAAAATAAGCCAGATTCAGAATGTTAGGGGCTGGAAGGGAGCTCTGGAGATCAGAGTCCAACCCCCCAAACTGGACACAAAAGAAGCCCAGAGGCAGGATAATACTGGGGCTATTTTTCACTTTTCCTAAGGCATGTAGCCTTTCTTTTAGACCTCTCATCAGTCCTGATGCCCTGCTCTGGGTTGCTCCAATTTCCTTACAGCATTTCCATGTCCAGGGGGAGAAGGGGGTGGCTCAGCTCAAGCCAAAGTGCCCTGTGAGAGAAGCAGGATACTTCCCTCCAGCTGGGGACCTAAAAGCAGATTTATTTAGTGCCTTTTAGTACCCTAAGGACCTGCCTATCTGTGGCATGAGCAGGGGGCAGGCAGCCAGCAGCCTGATGCCCAAAATGCCATCTCTAATTTGCTGGCACCTCCTGAACCTACTGGATGTCTTGGACACTTTGATCTTTCCAGGGAAAAAACCTGGTTTAAGATGTCTGAGGTGACTGTGGCACCAACCTTCTTTCATTAGTTCCAAGTTCAGCCCAGGGAAAGCTGCCTCTGTGGAGACCTGATCCAAGCCTGGATCCAACCTGGGAGCTCATATTGGGAGTTTTTGGCCTGTGACTACATTAATAAAGAGGCTAAAATAAGCCTCAACTATTGTTCCAGATGCTAAACGTGAGCAAGAAAAAAAAAATAAAAATTTCAAAATCAGAATTGAAGTTGAAATGGAAACAGCTATTCCCTGAAAGCTGCAGTGATGGGATATTTGAGGAATGGGGATCATTAGATCCAGAAGGATCTAACAGTCCATGCTCAGTTCTCCAGCTGCTCTCAGCAGCTTTGCAGAGGGATGAGGTGGTGCCAAGGGATGGAGGCAGGTGGGAGGCTGGGGAACCAAGAACCCCCCCCCTTGACCCTCTTCATGGCTGGCTCCATTGAAATCAGCCAAAGGTCATTTTTAGGCATAACCCTTGTGCAGAAACCCCAAGGAAAGAAAAACCCTGGCCAGGTTTCCTAAAGCAACTGGCATTTCAGAGTTGGTTTGTGTGTTTCCTAGTCTGTTTTTTATCACCCTCTTATTAGGCAGCAGTTATTCTGTTGCCACATCCCAGCCCTTTCCATCAGGCAGCTGCACTGATAATCAATTGGTAGAAGCAGGGAGCATTTCCACGTTGGGGTGATTTGGATTTTAATAAATAAATGTGCATTTGTGTAGAATGGAAACTTTGCTCCTTATCAGGATCATCTGTCTTGCTGAAATGACTTGTAACAGCTGTTCCATGAAGCCAAATCTGATGGAAACACTGGGACTAGGATATAAACACAAACATTAGTCACCATGGAAACCCAAGTTACTGAGATATGGCTCCAAAAGCTATGTTTCTATATGTTTCTTATCCTAACTAAATATTCCCGTGGGATTTTGCCAGCCACTTCATTTGAAGCCTGTCTAGGAAAACCTTCTGCTCCCAGACATAAAGAACCACTCGGGAGCAGCACCTCCAGCTTTGGGTACCAGAGAATTCCCTGCTGGAATCCATGGGGTTATTGATTTATCCCAACACCCAGAGGCCAGAGAGGGACAAACCAGCCCTTCAAATTACCAGACAAACCACCCCTTTGAAATACCAAAGGGTAAAACTGATTTTAGGTCCTTGCTTGTGCTTCAGGCTGCTGGTTTAACCCAGTTCCAGACTGGGATGCTAGCCCTGCATCCCCCCACAGCAGGGGAAGGGGGTTGGGCTGCTCTGCCACATGCTGGGCTGGCATCTGGATAATCGGGGGGCTGTGCTCCTCCATCTGCCAGTCCTGAGCCTTCTCTGGGTGTTGGAAGAAATATATTGATGGAGGAAGAAGGTTCATCCCCCCTCCCTCCCCATCTTCCCTAGAACAGCTGCAATGAAAACCCAGTTTCTCTGCTGCCAGAGGAGCTGCATCTTTAGCTATGGAGAGTGCTGAAATAAATTGAATTAGTGGGTGAAAAGTGGCAGCTTGCAGAGTCCAGCCAGCAAAAACCTCACCAGACACTGGTTGGGGTGCGGAAGCAGTTGGTTTGAAGGGACCTGGAGTGTCCCATCTCGGGGGGTTGTGCAGCCCTGAATCCTCCCTGCAAAGGAGCTGCTCCTCCTGCATTTGCCTGGGCTTTGGAGCTGGAAGCAAATCCACAGTCACCATAGCAACTGCCAGCTCCCTGCCACGGGTGGCTCCCTGCAGGATGCCTCCAGCCAGGGCTGTGGGGCTCAGCACCCACCAGAGGCCAAAGCACTGCCTGCTCTCCCCATCCCCACCCCCCTGTGCCTGCCAACTGGGCAGCCCGGCCAGAGGGGATGCTCAACTGGGAGTTTTCTCCCTTCAGCTGTCACATGGGGAAGGTTTGGCTGCTCAGGTGCAAATTCTTCACTCCTGATGCATTTTTTTTTTTGCACCAAAAAAAGGCTGTTGCTGCCCTTCCCTGGGCTTTCCAAAGGGGTTTCCCAACCAGGCTGAGCTGGGTTGGGTGTGTTGTGGGTTTTGCACTGATTCCACTGCCACTGTGCATGAGTGTTTGGCAGAGTTCTGCTGAATTCCTCCTAGAATTCAGAATTCCCAGTGGAGCTGGGAACACATCATAGCAGAGGAAGGGCTTGGGTGCAGGTCTGTGTGTGAAGTGTTTATCTCTCCAGTGACCTGATGTCTGGGGGCTCTTCCTTTGGAAAGTCCCACTGCTCTACTTCTGGTTGGAGCTGAGGAATAATTTCTTCCCCTCCAGAGCTGTCCCAGGCTGCCCAGGGCAGGGGTGGAGTCCCTGTGGTCCCTGGAGGGGTTTCCAAGCCCTGGAGCTGTGGTGCTGAGTGACAGGGGGCAGTGGTGCCCTGGCAGGGCTGGGTTAGTGGTTGGACTCAATGAGTTTAGAAGTCTTTTCCAACTGAAATGATTCCATAAAACAGAGTAAAACTGAGTGAGCCACTGGGCACATCAGTTTATCAATCAAAATGAAAAGGTAAAATCCAATTTATTTATTTTTAATGGCTCCTTTCCATACAAATCTTGTTCCTGGTTACAAAAGATCTGTTCTAAAGGAACAGAGAAGAAAAAGCAAAGAGCAGAAACTTGAGTTCCAGCTCCCTTGGAGTCTGGTTGCTGGAATCTCCACAGAGGTTGCATGGAATTAATTTTGGGGATGATGATGGCTTGACTTGACCTGCCTGGGAAGTCCTGACCACCAGAGCTCCACTGACCCAACCAGCACAGGCAGATGTTGGAGCTTAGAGCAACTTGCTGCTGAGACTCAGTGGAACAATGGTTATGAAAATTCACTGTAGCTGGGGAAAAATTGAGACAATATTGAGCAAAGCTTGAGGATAAGGTGGTGTTGGGTGGTTTTTTTGTGGTATGCAAAAATGCGGTTTATTTTTTTTGGTGGGAAATGTAAGCATTGGGGTTTTTTCCCCCCTGTATTTTTCTTTTTAATTGATTTATTGCTCATTAACTGACACCCCCTTATAGCTTAACCCCTTCTCCCCCACTCCTGATGGAAATCCAGTGATCCCACACGACTTAGTGGCACTCAGGTGAAGAGACCAACCTAAGAAAGAAAATATTCCTGGGCTGAAGAGCCAATTCCTACCATGTTCAGTGAGACCTGGGTATCTAATTCCCTCAGATTCCTCCTCTTCTTTGCAAATCCCAGCCTGGTGGCTCCCAGTAAACCCTCCTGGTGGGGACATCCCCTCCATCTCCCATCCTTCTCCCCTTCATCTCCCTCCATCTTTGCTTTTACCAGCCCTTGGGACCCATCTCCCCTCCCCACCCCACAAAGACCTTTCATTTCCATACAAACAAATAAAACCCCCAAGGATAATCATTAGTGTATTGTTATAATCAAGGATAACAGGGAAAAAAAACAAACAAAGGTTTGTTCATTTACCTCTCTTTTCTTTCAAGTTTCTATTCAATCCCCAGAGGCCAGTGCAGCAAAGAGCTGTGGTGCCCATTTCAGAGCATCCCCAGGGGCAGGTGCCTGTAGAAGAGCTTGGAGGTCCAAACACAGGTCACTTGGAACTGCCTCTGGTAGCTGGAGGTGGAAGAAAACCCCAGGAGAGAAGAGAAGATGGTTTCATGGTCGTGGTGTGGCCATGGGTGACCACCCTGGGATGTTGGTTGGGCTACCAAGCTTTCCAGCTGGGCTAGTCCACCAGGGATTGAGACTGGACAGCAGGCAGCTTCCCCAAATCCAGTGTAATTAGGGCTTTAATCTTCTTAAGGAATTCTTGAGCTGGGTAGTGACTCTGTCTCCTCCTTGCCATGAGGCTAGTACAGAAAAATAGGGGGGTGAGGGGAGGGAAAGGAGCATAATGTGAATTTATTTGCGTTTTCCTACCATAATCCAGTCATTCATGTCCTGCTTAATGCCCCTTTATGCAAGTTGGGGGTTTTTTAGGATGTCCAAGAGTTTGTTTATTTACAGATTCCATTCTCAGAGGTAGGAAAGAAGAGACAGAAAATGCCTTTTTAGATTTTTTAGGGGTTAAATCTCTTGTCTGAAGTTTTTCTTTGGGCTGGGGGTTGGCTGAGGCTCCTGGCTGACCCAGCCCCAGCTCTGCTGCTGCCCCAAGGGCTGCCAAGCAACTGCATTTCCTAGGGCAGTGAGTGGCAATGCTTGGAGCTGAGTGATTCTATCCCACCTTCAGCTCCCCATCTTGCCCATTCCAGCTCAGAATGGCACCTGCATCAGCCCCTGATGCTGATCCTGGTCAGGGACTGAGCCCCCCCTGCACTTCAACCCCAAAATGTGGTTATTTACTATTTATTTATTTGCTATATTTATCATAATTAATAATAATCAAGATTCCTGCTCCATCCTCAAAAGTCTTGGAGTCCCAGGCAGAAAACTGCCCTGTAATGTTTTTTTCTTGGTGGTTTTTTTTTGGTATAAATTGCATCTGGAAGCCACAGAATTGTTAGGATTTTGAAATAGGTGCCTCATTTCAACTTCACTCTCTGGAAACGAGGCCGTTGCACAGAGTAATTACATCATAAATTTGTTAGAGGAATATAAAGCCATAAAAGCAGTGGTAATGGTTTGCAATTTAATAGCTGAATTGTAAATGAATTTTCCTAGAGCAGCTTTAATGCAGCTGGCTGCCACAATTAAGGGAACATTCTTTGGGGTGCCTTCCCCTGCTTTTTTTTTGTTGAAGTTCAGCGTTGTTGATTCTCTGCTTTAAAGAAGCCACGGAGTGAAACCTCTTCAAGCCACCTGAGACAGCTCTGATGCCCTCTGGAGAAGGTGTTTTTAGCCCATTTAGCACTTTTCTTACCTTCTAGTAGCCACCCCAGAGCTCTGCCACATCCTCAGCTTCCCACCTTCCCCTCCTTTCCCTGCTCACCCCGTGGCCTGTGGTGGTGGAAAGTGACTTGAGTGCCCTGGGTGGTTTGGGTGGCAAGGAGATGGAACTTGTAGCAGGCAGCCTCTCTTTTTCCTGGATTTATTTGTTTGATGGGAGATCAAAGTGGAGATGGGTGGCCCTGGCAGTGCTGTGGGTGCCCTGCAGCTCTCTGACCCCATTTGTGCTGCTGCTGTGAGGACGTTCCATCCAGTGACAGAGCCCTGTTGCACCCTCTGTGTGCACCCTCCTCCACACTGCTGGTTTCCTTGCTCCACTCCTTTCCAACCCTCTGGATCTCAAGCATCATTCCAAAGCAGCTTGGGTTGCCTTGGAGGGGGTGCCCAGGGCCATTGACCCTTCACATGGTGGGTGCAGCAACAGGGACCCCCTGGTTTCTCTTGCAGCCAACACCTCACCCCCTCTGCCTGGGAGCATCTTTCTGGCAATCAAGATTCCTGGTAATTACTGATGACGAGTAATTAAGTTGCCAATAACACCCCCCTTGTCACTGCAGAGCAGTGGGGACCCCCTTCCTGTGTCAGCACCAGTGTGTGTTTGGATGGAGATGGAGACCTGGTGCTGCTCCCAGGGGCAGCTCTGAATCCCTTTCCTCCCGGTGCTGAATCCACTTCCAGGGGAAGGCAGATGCTCAGGGCAGGTCCTGATGCAATTTTTCTCTCTTATGCATCCTTATTATTGCAACTTGAGCTTCTGGTGACCAGGGGTGGGATTCCTGCCCCGGAGCCACCCTTGTCCCACCAGGAATCTGCCAGGGGTGGCAGTGCCATGGGGAGCAGCAGTGGCTGGAGATGCCAAGAGGGAGCAGGGGAGGGGAGGGGAAAATGTGAGAGCCCATTGTAAATGCTCAGGGCTGAAATCTGAGCCCCACACTGAAAGCTGCAGCCCAGGGCAATGGACTTCAGCAGGGGAAAAAACTTCAACGAGGATGTTCCTGATGAACTTTAAATCCCTGGCTCTGTTTCAGTGACCCCGTGTGAACACAGCCCATGCAAGGTTGTGCCAGTCACTGGATACACTGCATTTTTATCTTTTTTTTGGGGAGGAAAATGCAGAATTTTCTTTCACCCAGGGGTGAAAAATCCAAACGAAACCCCAATTTCACTCCCTCCTGACCAGCACCCGAGCATCTCAGCCTTTTTTGCCTGACAAGTGCTTCCACAATATAAATATTTAAGTATAATAAACAATTAGGAGCAAGTTTCTTGGGTGACTGCACACAGCAAGTGAATTTAGAATTCATTTCCCATGGGCATCCAGGTCTCAGATTCACCAACACTAATAAAACTCCATCATTTTATTATCCATGCAGGAGAGCACGGGAGAGATGTAAATATGACAAGGGCACATTTGCTTAGGAGTTCAAATGAATATTCACCAACTTCCCATTATTTTTAAGTATTCATCTCAATTTGCTAGAAAAA